>JAHWFO010030344.1:2490495-2537552 GCA_023313115.1 Rhysida immarginata
ATTTCCACGCAAAAATGAGAAAATGGATTTTCTTGAATTACAGCGCCATCTACCAAAAATAAAAAAAAATGTTTCAGACAAAATGTACGTAGTTTTTTATGTAGGACCTGAATCTGCAATAAAAAATAGGGGTTCCCATTTGAAATTTTAAAGTTGCCCCCCCCGCCCCACCCCCAGGGGCCGGGGGGGTGGGCTAATTTTAGCACCAGCAGATGCCCCCTCGAAAATAATCAACTTTGGATTATACGCATTTTTTCGTGTGAAGCTTATTTTTCGAGTTATTCTGCTTTGTCAACTTAAAATTTACACCCTGTATATTGCTTGAAACTTAAAAAATTGCTTACTAGAAGAGAATTGATTATTTTAATTAAAACTATTGTAATATCGAAGATTGAATTCGGGATCATTTTATGGTCATCGTCTTCGAAATTCTTGGTTGCTAGAGTTAAGATAAAATATAATGAACTTATACGTATAGCTTTATCACTATCCAAATTTACTTCTATTACGCATATTTGTTATGAGATGAATATTCCTACTTTTGATAATATATTAGTTAGTTCAAGATTAAGAGAAATTTATAGAGCTTTGAAAGATAGTTGTCATCCTTTCCATTCTATTGTTGAATGGTTAAAGGATGACACAGAGATACGTTCTATTCAGAAATTCAAATTGATACCTCCGTTTATTATTACCTCTAGAATGAGTAGGTTTTTTCCATTTAACACTATAGAGATTTGGAATAATTTACCGTACCAATTAAGAATAAATATGTTGAACTGTAGAAATCAAAATTGTGTAAATCATAACTTGCATGTTAAACAATTGATTAAGCAATATCTAATGACGAATCAAATTAATTTGTGATTTTGTATTTTAATACTTCATCCCTGGTTGGATGCAAATTGTTAAAAATAAAATAAAATAAAAATAAAAATATACTTACAAAAATTGGGGTTGTTGATGGGTTGTTTGCAAAAATGTATTTACAAGGAGTCTAACATCATTGCATTAATAAACTGAGACAATAATTTTTTTCCAGTAAATGGCATGAAAGATTTTCAAATTATCCATATTTTTTTCAGGAAGTTACTACAAAAAAACCTTTTAAAACTTGCAACTAGTAAAAAACTTAGTTATTGTAGAAGTGCTTACTAATGGCTCTTCGAAATTACGTGCTCGAAGAAAGTAAAGAAAGCAATTAAGAATTACAGTCGGGTTCAAAGCACAATCATGATACGTTTCGGGTTATGTAAATCATTGCAGCAAAAGTTGCTATCTCGTCTGGAGCTCGTAACATTACGAATAAATCAAAAGAAATATCTTCAACATCGGTCAGTTCTGCCAGGTACATCAGTATAAACAACCTAAATTAAATGTCTTACATTACATTTAATACCGTTAAGATCAACTAAAAGCCTTATGTTGCAAGTTTTTTCCTGCTTTTGAACACGATCAGTGTAACAAAATACGATTATTATGGGATGATTAATTTTGATTTGAAATTACTTCTGATAGGCTAACTTGAGCTATACAGGGTATCTCAGAACTCTTTGCCCAAACTTAATAGAGAGGTAGAGGGGATGTACAAAGTGATCCAAAAGCCACTTCACCCAAAGATACGAAGGCGTTTCAAAAAGTAACCTTAAAATTGTGTTTTGAGTTTCGTGGCTTAATGTAATGATCCAACAATCACAGTAGTTGACGAGCAAACCTCGCGCTGCAATATGACGTACAAGGCGCCATGTGACTGCGCTCTGTCGTATATTTTTTGTCGAGTGAAGGTGTCATACCCAATAAAATTGATCGTCGGATGCAAATTCAATATGGGACGAGCACACTTTCGTTACAGAAAGTGCACGAATGGAATAGAATGTTCAAGAACGGCGTGACAAGCGTGGCCGGTGATGTTCGGTCTGGCAGGTCGCGAAGTGCAGTCACCGAGGAAAATATTGACGCTGTGGATGCTGAAATTCGTCGTGACCGACCCATTACGGTAACGGAACTGTGTGATATTATGCAGATAAGCATTGGTTCTGTGCATATAAGATTGTCCGTCACGAGCTCAAGTTCACCAAAGTGTCCTCTAGGCGGATCACTAAGCAATAACGCACGAGATGAAGGAACGCCGGATGGATGTCTGTGTGGAACTCTTACGTCGCTTTGAAGATGAGGGAGAGACATTTTTGCAGCGGATCGTCATCGGTGATGAATCCTGGGTTCTACTTTGCCAATCGGAGACCAAGCGAGCAAGCAGAGAGTGGCGTCACTGCAATTCCCCAAAACCGAAGAAGTTTCGCACCATGCCCAGCGCAGGAAAGGTGAAGCTGATCCTATTCTGGGTCCACAAGGGGCCGACTGTCCACCATTACATGCCCAAAGGCACCAACATCAACAATGATTTCGTATTCGACCTTCGGAGGTCCAAACTGCAACCTTCCATCCGCACCAAACGTCGTGGACTTCTCACAAAAGGAGTCCTGCTCCAACACGGCAACGCCAGGCGCCATACCTCCCATGCCACAACTGCCACCATAAAAGACCTGCAGTTTGAATGCCTGGTCCATCCTCCGTACTTCCCCGATCTTGCCCCCCCTCAGACTACCACATCTTCGGACCTGTAGGAAAGTGAGGATGCTTACCATCTGATGCTTACGTCAAATTCGACATTTGACATCTTTAAGGGGTCAAATCATTTGACATCTTTAAGGGATGCAACAAAAGTGGCAATGAAAAACTTGTAGACACACCGTGTTTATCCCTAAATCAACATTTTTACTTATTTATTTATTTCACAAAAAAATTACAGAAAATTTTCAATTTGATTACCATCTGAAGCAATACATGGATTTCTATTTTTGGGGTTTTGTGAAGGACGTGTATCAAACTCCTCCTAGAGATTTGGATGAGTTGAAAACACGAATTCAATACGCATGCACAAACTTTTCTCGTACAACATTAACTAATGTGTATGAAAACCAAGTGTTACGATTTCAATTATGCAATGCTGCAGATGGTAACCAAATTGAACATTTTCTGTGATTTTCTTTGAAATAAATAAGTTATGTAAAAATGGTGATTTAGGGATAAACATGGTGTGTTCTACAAGTTTTCCATTGCCACTTTTGTTGCATCTTGCACGGTTAAAAAGTTACGCTATGATTTGACCCCTTAAAGAGGTCAAACGTCAAATTTGACGTGAGCATCAGATTGCAAGCATCCTCGCTTCCCTATAGCAACAAACTGTTGACAATTTTTAATAGTTTTGTAGGTATTTGGTGGATCACTTCAACGTAAACATCCTCTAAATAAAATGAAAACCATTAAACATACGGAGCCAAATTTGCATTGGCTATTCTTTAATCAGTGCGATACTGATTGAGCGTACAGTAAATGTCCATATTCTTGCTTTCCTTCGAAATTACTCTATCCTCAAAAACAGACTGCACTCGTTCCTTTGAGATTCGGGCTGTGTGAGCTGGAGCTCCGTCCTGTTAATACAGGGTCGAGTCACATTATTTTGACACCCTACGTTTGTCTTCAGGGTTGCCCAGCCGAGAAACTATGTCACGTGTTGGGAATTGGTTAGGTGACTATATAAGGTAGGGTTCCACTATGTTAAAAACATATCACTCGTTACTGCAATGGGTAAAAAACGTGATTCATCAGATCTGGAAAAGGGGATGATAATCGGCTTTCGGGCCAAGGGTGGCAGTATTTCGGAAACCGCGCAGTTTGTGAACTGTTCTCGTGCTGCTGTAGTTAAAGTGGACCATGATTGGGAAAATGGGACCGTTCAGAATACACGGTATGGGAACTGCGGAGCACCACGTGCCATTGATGAGAGGTGAACGTCGGCTGAGAAGGTGTGTGAAGGCCAACCGATGAGCTACAGTGGACCAACTTACCGCTCAATTCAACGAGGGTGGTACAGAAGACCCTGCTACGTATGGGCCTCCGCAGCAGACGGATGGTCACCGTAAGGTTCATCAGGTGGTGGCGACAGCGTCATGGTGTGGGGAGTGTTCTCATGACTGATACCTGTGGAAGGCACTCTCAACCGATTCGGTTATTTATCCATGATTGCAGGTCAAGTACACCCATACATGGCGACTGTCTTCCCAGAGGAGGATGGCACGTTCCAGCAAGACAATGCGACGTGTCATACGGCTGCAATTGTTCGGGGGTGGTTGAGGAACATGACCAAGAGTTCCAAGTGCTACCCTGACCCCCCCCCCCCCTAATTCCCCAGACCTCAACCCAATCGAGAACCTTGGGATCACCTCGAACGTCATGCTATGCAACAACCACCGCGAACCCTTCAGCAGTTATCGGATGCTTTACAGTCTGCATGGCAACAGCTACCAGTAGAAATCTGCCAGAATCTTATTGACTCACCCCCACGCCGTCTAGCTGCTGTCCGTGCCGCTAAAGGCGGTCATTCGGGATATTAGCTGGTGGTCATAATAATGTGACTCGATTCTGTAATAACCCTACCTACATTTAATACCATCTAACTACTCTAAAAATTGTTCGAATGTGTTACAATAATGCATTACAATAATAGTAGTGCAACACGTTTCCAAGAATATGTGCCGTCGCGTTCGTTTGTGCAAGCTGGAGAATGAGGGTCACATTGAACATTTACTTTTGGCTCAATAAGTGTCGCATTGATTAAAAAATATCCACTGCAAATTTAACGTCGGTATGTTAAATGATTTTCATTTTATTATCCAGGGTGTCCGGAAATAAATGGTAAATATTCATACACGTGAGAGAACATGTATAAAGAAGCATTTTTATTCCTATGAACATGGTGTAGCAAGCCAACCCCCACAGAGATACAGGGGGATTAAAGTATGTAGCACTGCCTCGAAGATTTACTGCGAGGTTCTGAAGATTTACAGGGAACATTTCGCGCAAACGGCCGAATTGTGGAAGAAGATAGACTGGTTGCTTTACCATGACAACACGCCCTCACACACCTCGCTCGTTGTGAAGGAATTCCTGGCAAAAAACCTGGCAACGGTCCTCCACCTTCCCTACTCTACTGACCTAATCCCCTGCGACTTTTATCTCTTCCCTAAAATGAAAGGGCGGTGTTTTGACTCCATTGAAGGTATCTAAGTGGGAATCGCAACTGGTCTTGAACACCCTACAGCCTTGGACTAGCAGGAGTGCTTCGAAAAATGGGAAAAGCGCTGGGATCGTTGGATACATGCTGGAGATGACTACTTTGAAGGTGATACTGAAAATTAGGGTGTAAGGTACGTTTTCCACTTTTTACAAGAAAATTCTCGGAAATTTTGGATAGCACCTCGTATAAGTTCTTTTATAATAAAATCGCAATCAACTAAATATGTATTAATTAAAAAAAAATAATTTCGAAAACTGATATATAAAAGTGAAAAGGCTTTCTTTTAAATTGATTAATTACTTTTTTATTATCTTTAATAAAATAAGAGGTAAAAAATTTTGAAAACACTTGCAAGCAATGCAGGGCTAGTCATAATTATGTTAATATTGCCAAGCACTACATAGGCGAATATTTCGGCATCAATCGCAGCCAACTGCATTGGATGGTTTACGGGGATACTGCATAGCCCCTTAATTGGTTAAATTTATATGCACGTACGTGAATTAGCTTCGGAGATACTAATACTTTTGACTAAAAGTTAATTTTGATTATTCCTATATTTATTTGTATCAATAAATTTATTATTTATGAATTTTGATATTTGTTTAAAACTAACAAAATACACATAAAATAAATATGCAATTATGCAATTACTTAAAATGCTCCGTCAATCTAAGAATTTATATAGCATTTGCTCAGTTGTCTTTTAACATTAGAAACACCAGACAATACCAACACCTCCTAGAAAGAAAGACTGTGCACTGAAAATTCATACATTGTTACATGATCATAAGAAGTCATAATTTAGGGCTTATTATTGGTAGAAATATGATTAACAATGCCTTTTTATGATGATGTAATAATGCATGAAATTTCAGTGCACAGGCTTTCTTTTAGGAGGTGTTGACAATATCCCATACCTATAAGCGCCGCAGCAGTCATTTTGACTGTAATGTATAAATAATAATAACTAAAAATAAAATAATGAAATACTTATAATTACTAATTACTATCTGGACTGTGTGATACAGAGAGCTAAGCATGAAATTTTTAATTCGTTTTTTCTTGAAATACGATGTGTTACATCGTCATATTAGAGTACTGCGGATTCATGCAGTTTTGTTTTGAATTGCTTTATGGAATCGGGAATTGCTCTTCCAATCCGGTTTACGATTCATACAAGACTGATTTTTTTCTTACTTTCAGTTTCTTGGCCAAGTTCGTACAGGTAAAAAAATAATATGTGGCAATGTTCCTTCCAGTGTTGAAGTAACGGTTCAGCTAATGCATGATTCTCCTCTGTGGTAAACTTTCATTAGTAGGGCGATTTTCATCCTTTACCAAGTATAGGAATGCATTGCACATACGTGTACATTTGGAAAGAATATTGCTAAATTTATCTGGCATATTCGCGATGTATTGAGTAAATATAAACTTTGCCTTTCTTGGGAATAATTGCTCATCTGCAATTAGATTTTCATACGATTTGTAACAGTTTTCTACAAACATGTTCCAAACATTTGATGCAAGTGCAAGTTTCTTCAAAAATGTGTTCGCTCATAGTATTGGAGGTCCCACATTTTTGACCAAAGAAGTTCGTAGTTATAGAACTCAGTTCATAAACATAATAGGCATATAGCATTGCAATGAATGCATTGAGCTTATCTAGTGAAACAGTCCAATACTGTACGCCCGTCCTACTCGCCTCAGCCTTCGTGCAGGTCTTTATGTGAAAAAGCATTGCTTTATCGATGAAAAGACACCATGCACAAACAACATTATCTTCTATGACATTGCGGATCATGGAAAAATTTTAAACGGGCACTGAAACATTCTGGACCATTCCATAATAGTGTCATTTCAAACTGTAGTTGAGTAATAGTGCAAAATAAGCAATAATTAAAATAATCGTTGCGAGCTATAATGTAGCAGTAGGCGGTGGTTCTGGCTATAGATGTTTATATATCAAAAACGTGATATTCAAGTCGTACCTAATTTGATATTTTGAGAAAACAGCATTAAGTAACAAAAGTCCTAAAAGGGAAAGTCAATAATTTAAATAGGTCTTAGGTTACAGCATTTTTAAAACGAAAAACAGTCAAAATGACTGCTCTGGTGTTTCTAGTGTTAAATTAACTTTGTGAGCACTTACAGATAAATAAAGATACGAAGGGCGGTAGAAAAGTAATGCACATTTGCTCGAAACGCGAGAACAGAACATGGCACAGAACGGCGTATACTGCCATGTAGTAGCTACATTTATCCACTAGAGACTTGCCACGATGCTTGGTTTGGTTTGTTTGGTATTAACGTCCTTTTCAACTGCTATGTTCATTTCAGAACGGCGTTATAGGGGCCGCAAATTTTGCCTCGCAAGGATTCTTTAACGTGCAGCCGGCAAACGACTACACGGGACCAACGGCTTTACTTCCCTTCCGAAGGAAGTGCGTAATCTCAAGATTTCTTCCTGAAAAATCCTCGTCGTCCTCGGCCGGGATCGAACGCGCGTACTCGGGCATCAGAGACGATCACGCAATCGCTGAGCCACCGAGGCCTATTTGCCACGATGCGCTGAATTCCGTTCATTCGTTCTTCATCATGGCGTCGGATGTGCCTGCTATGACAGTTTCACTGCATCATTCGTGATGAAATGAATGCCCTTAAGGCCCATCTTTAAATGACTTGGAAATGAGGAAAATCACTAGGATTCATGTTTTTTCCGCAGTTAAAAATTTAATCATGCATATTGTCTTTTATACGCATGACATGTTTGTAAAGGATGAATGTAGCTACTACCATAGTTACTAATGGCAATATACGCCGTTCTGTACGGTGTTCTGTTCTCGCGTTACAAGCGACTGTAGATTCTTTTCAACCGCCCCTCGTAATCGACGTATCTGAAAAAGTATTGGTTCCAGGAATTAATATATTAGTATGGAAAATACTTCATCAATGTAAAAGCTGAAATACGATAAGGAACAGAAATTTTTTGTAGCCGATATTCATTACAAATAGTGTATCATCGAATAAATAGGACTAGTGCCAAATAAACCAGTACAAAATAAACCATTTTTAAATCTGTTTTCTAGCAGGAATTAAGAATTATCTTTTCCTTCTGTGTCAGCAATAAAAAACAATTATAAGTATAACGAAACAAAAATAACAAAATACTATATATTTATTTAAAACAGATTTTTTTTATTTTGCTATGTTGAAAAAAGTATAGTAGAGTACAATCCCCTCAATCCCTTCACTGGAATGCATCTTCGACTAACAGAATGACAAATGAATTGTATGACTGAAGACCATTAGTAAGGGAAGATTAGTGGTGGGAAAAGAAAGACTTTCTTTGAACTGATAATGTACCTGAACGAGGAGATAACGATTCATAAAACATTAAATATTGTTAACTTGTAACTATAGGTTTTGTTGCTATAACATTCATAGTCATTTATCTTAAATAATGCGAATAGGGGTTTACGATTATATGTCACGCACTAGTAATTGAAAACAACATTAGCGGACTATTAGATGAGCTATTAAAGTTATGAGCTTTTTAAAAATTTAAATCATTTTTCTGTTTATTTTATTTGTTACTAAATTTGTGAAACAAAAAAAAATAAAACAAACGACATCATTAAATAAAGGAATCGGCTTGATATGTTACATAACAAAATAATAAAATTAACTCATAATGAACGAAATAATTGTTTCCTAGCAAAGAATTCTGTCAGAGTGCTGGATTAATGAAAAAAAAGCATAAATGAAAATATATTAATATAGCAAAAGCGACCGATATAATTGAGCTCTTGAAAATTCTTGTGCCATTTATCTATCACACATATTCTGCTTGAAGTAGGTTATTTCAAACACGAAAGCATTTCAAAAGAAAATCTTTTTATTCATAAAACGATGAATTTCTCTTGGATACAAAGATGCCAAAAAAATCTACAAGTAAACAATATTATACCTGAAAATGATCCGGAGACCTAAGTCACAAAGTGGTGACAGCAAAAAAAGGTTTACCAACTAAAAAGATGGAAAATCAACTATTACCAGTAGTTTATTAAATGTTTCTATAAGTTTTAACGTTTTATTGAATGTAGTCATTTGAAGATTATAAATTTTGATCCGGGTTAATTTTTTTTTAGAAAAGACCGCTCCCTGCAGTTCATCAAACATGACCGTAGAGATCTCTTATCTATAATCTTTCAATTATACAATTTCATATTGGCATATTGTCAGGAGGAAGTTAACAGTAAATTTGAGAAAATAATCATCTTAATAATATTTCAAGAATATAAATGACCACTTAATTGATGTCAAAAATATAATTAATAGCAAAAATAAAGAAACGAAACTGGATCAGGAGTAAAAAGACGTGAAACTAGAACAACTCACTCAAGGAAAGTTTTAGAGATTATTTTGCATTTATAACATATGAAATAGAACAAAAAATTAGTACAACAATAAGAATTTCATTACTAGTTAAAAATTACCATCGCTTAATTCAGAAAACTTCAGGACAAAGAGGATGCACATTTAAAGTTTCAACCGGTTATTTTTAGAGGAAATATAAATCAAAGCTTTTCACTCTCGTTTCTAATTTGTCGTATTTAAAGCTATGAGGACCCTTTATATAAAATAAAATAACAATATCGATGTCTTTAATAATACATTACTTTTTTATTTAATGCATTAGAATATATTTAAATATTTAAAGCAAAAGAATTCGACAAAAAATTATTTTAGACACTAGACTTAGAACTAGACGCCTTATTAAAGCAAATTATTTTATTCTAACATTTCTACAACAATGCCTTCCTTAGCAGTTAGACGACATCCTAGAATTACTTTGTTCTCTAAAATGGACATTATTAAAATTACGCAGAGTCCACGTTATATTTTTCTTGAAAAAGGCGAAATGCCGAAATGGTTATCGGGGTCTCTAATTAAATGAATATATATAAAGACATCAGTATTAGTATTAAAGATAGTTTAATCTTTTACCGAAATTTATGCACATTCGTTACTTTGAAAATTTTCACTGTAGAAAAATAAAAAGGACAAATTTATAACAGAGAAAAATTTTAACCGTTAAATGGTAGAAACTCGTGTATATAAATGAAATTAGCGGTTATTAAGGTTCATTCAGCTTCTTATTTATTACCTAAATAAAAATAGCCTACCTGACTTAAATAGTAAAAATTAACGTCCTAATCATGTAACTTCTATAGAAAAGTTGGATTACGCAGCATTTCAGTACCAGAAAGTAAAATATAATTTACGTATATTTTTTCGCCTTTGAACTTATCAAGAATCACTATAATATTTTAAAATCTCTAAATAAAAATCAGTATTAAAATAACAATTTTATAAAAATAGCGTTTGTAGAATTTAAATTTTTCCATTACTTTATCAGAGATGGATTTTCGTTTCCCCCCCATTTCATTTGCATAAATAACGATTGAAATATTAATTCAATGACAACGAAAAAATTTAATTTTTCAGTTTACTTGTAGAATAAATTGTATCTTGGCTTCCAGACTTTAATTTAGAAAGTAACTGAGGTCTTATTCTAAATTGTATTTTTGATTTCGATCTATTTTCTCTTATCTGAATAGCGAAAGTCAGATTATAAAAATAAAGGCAATAACCCTGAGATCCTTTACACTTTCAGGGTAACGAACATTTAGTAAGGTTAAAATATCATATCAGATTAAGTTTTTTTTTCTTGTTTATTAAGTAGCCTTTTTTTCTTATTTATCTACGAGAGAGAGAGAATCTTTCTTCCGTTTCATGATTATGAACAATCCAACTCCCTAAAAATCTTCGAAAAAATTGAATGAAATCATGGAATTTAAAATGTAAATTACATCTAATTTGTAATTTTGTGAGAATGTCAAAGTTATGACATTGACATTCATTTTGCGATATTTTTTTATATATAAAAACATACTTACAAAGCTAACGATTTGAATAAACATATTCTGTGTTAATGCTTGTAAACCAAAGCATCTTCAACCGTATATAATTTTTTTCCTTTTATAAATACAAATAATTTAAATGAAAATAATCTAAATAATTTTGTCGCACTCTTTTAAACGAAATAATGCAGCATTAATAAATTAAATATATTTATGATTTATATTATTCAAATCTCAATAATTTTAATATCCACAAAAAAATGTCCTGTGAGGAAATGAATCTATAATTGGATCTTCAATTTACTGAATAAGATTAAATGATTTTCCCTTTCCTTTTTAACAGTTAAATTTGAAAAGTGCAAATAAACACGTTCGCTGCGTTAATCTTTAATTACTTGTTTTTTGGTAGGAGTTATACATATTGGATTACAATGAGGTAAATGTCCCCGCTCTCGGTTTCAAGATCATTGTTTAGGAATCATTGCGTTTGACCAGCGTTAAGAGACAGATATGTAGACCGTGACAGTTAACCTTTAAGTCGCAATGGATGGACAACAAGATGAACCTGACATTGGGCAAGAAACTGACCAGTCGAGGCGCATATATAAACTCCTTGGCGTCTCCCACAGTCTCAGAACACCTTCGGATACTCCTCAACATCTATCTCCAGTCGAACTCAACTTCAAAAGCTAACATGAAACACCTGGTAAGGAAAAGTGAACTCGCAAACATTCGATAAACTGAAATGTGAATGTTTACGGGGCTCCAATTTTGAATTTTTTATTGCATATTATTTTCTAAGTGTTTTAATTCGTGACGCCAAGAGCTACACATTTGTATTATGATGAGACTAATTTCTGTTTCAGTAATTATTTTTTTAAATATTCAGGAATTCATTATAGAAGAAATTTATACCAGAAAGTTTTATTGTATACATTGCATAATCTTCATATTCTCACATAACATAAATGTTGAATTTCAATTTATGAAATTGTAAAACTTAATGTAAATTTATTCATATATCTAGTATAAATTAAGTTTCATAATTCTCTAAATTTAAATTCAGCATTTATGTAATATGAGAATATCTTATATAGACACTTCACAATATACAGAGTGTCCCGTAAGTCGTGGTCGTAAATTTAATGGTATGCATATTCAATAGCAAGGAACAAAAATCTCCCTATGAACATAGGTCGAACAACGCACCGTTTCCGAGAAATGATGATGATGATGATGATGATGATGATGATGATGATACGTAAAGAAACTAAACCTCTGTTCATGTAAATGGAATGCCCTGTTCATGTAAATGGAAAGAAGTAGACCTGGCTGATTCGTTACCTGGACTGTGTTTGAGTGAGACTACATGGCTGCAGCAGGTTACAACAATGCCGAGTTCGCGGATATGCATTTCACGTTCGGTCAGGCAAATGGGAATGCAACAGACGCGGCGCGTCTTTACAGAGACACGTACCCAAACCGACGACACCCTGATCCGTCTTCACCAGCGTTTACGTGACATTGGTACATTTAACATCACCTCTCGAGAAGGACGTCCGCGAACCGTTGGGGCTGCTGCACGGAAACAGGCCATACTGCAGCGTGTGGAAGAGGATCCAACCACTAGCACAAGACGGATCGCCATCGCAGAGGGTGTAAGTCGCAACACTGCTTGGAGAATTTTGCACAACGAGTGGATACTGTGGATGCCCTGCGCCATCGCGTGGAGAACGCCTTTGAGAACATGCGAGAGAACGCTGGTCTTTGCGAACGTTTGCGTGTCTCTTTGAGAAGAAGAGCTGAAGCATGCTGCCGTGTTCATGGTGGAGATTTTGAGCATTTGCTATGAGTTCAAGGTACACGAGACACTACTAAAGGATCACCTGTACGGGTTGTTGCTCCATTTGTCAATAAAGTCATTCTTTCTCGGAAACGGTGCGTTGTTCGACCCATGTTCATCGGGAGTTTTTTGTTCCTTACTATTGAATATGCATACCATTAAATTTACGACTACGACTTACGGGACACCCTGTATATATCTTAAGGAATAAATTAGTATACATTGAAGTGTCTATTTACGAATATCAATATCTAAATAATTCGATAAAATTCACTCGCCTTAGGAATTAATAGAAAACGCTGCACTATGAATGGAAAATTTCTTAGTATTTTTCAAGATAATCTTCTGTTCTCCCTAGCCAATATTTTCTTTTTTCCTCTTATTTTTTCTGTATTTAAGAACACTATTTTCACTTTTACTTTTAATGACTCTATTATCACTTTTACTTTTTGCTCTTACAAAGGATAGCCTCTATCCAAAACGCCAGCCTTTTTTCAGGGTCTTACCACACTGAGTTCAATTTTCATGTTAGCTTTAATATTTAAAGAATCTATATATATATTTTGGTATGTCCGTCAGTCTGTCAGTCAGTCAGTCTGTCTGTCATGAATGGAAAATACGCACTTTTCATTGGCAAGTGAAACAAGTGACGCGAGTGACGCAACAAAAGTAAGTGATGCAACAAAGTAAATGACGCAGCAAAGTAAACAATTAAAAATCTCTTTTCTTTTTAACAATAATAATATAACACATAAAACAGTGTTGATTAATATTAATTAAACTGCTTTATCACGCAATGTCTTAAATTAAACTGCTTTATCACGAATTTCGTTAAAATTTTCAAAGTTTTAAATTCGGAGTTTTCATTGGCTCTTCAGACCAGTGACCAATAATAAGTCGTTAATAATACTACTTCAATTCTACGTGTGGGAGATTCGAAAAATAGCTCAATAACTGTTTGATGCATGTAATAACTAATTCTAAATGAATATCTATTAATAATGGTTCTTAATGAACAGGGTTATGGCGCCGACGAAGCGAAAATTTCAAACAATCGCGGAGCCTCCGCCTCGGAGGTCGAAGAAGCCTTTGCGAGTCCAACGGAGTATGAAAGCCGACAGGACCGAAAAAGGCGTTCGGTTACGCGTCAAAGGGGCCGACATAAAGCGCGTGTACGCAATGCAGCTGCTCAAGTCGGAAGATGAACATGTTTCGGATTGTCAACGCAATTTGCTTCAACAACGAAGCAGCAAAGCCCAGATACACGAAGCTGTTGCAAATATCGAAGATATCCAGCCTTGAACTTGATTGGCCACTTGGCTGCTGTATGTTCTCACTGGAAAAAGTGCCGGCGACTGTTCGATTGGAAGGCAAAATTGCCCTGGCAACGGCAACGAGTGGAATTGCAGCACTTCAATTAATGGTCGGGCGAACGGCACATTCAATGTTCAAGCTAGACCTGATCTAAATGTAACTTTTTCTGTAATACTCCCATTCAATTGCAGCATGCAGAATTGCTATGTAAAGGCAGATTCTGGGCAGATTTAGAAATTACTAAATATATTTCTTTTCGTATAATCTATGGGTGTTTAACATTGCTTATTGCCTCTGCTCGGTTGCACCGGGCACAACCAACGCCTCCTACATGTATAAAGAAAGCCTCCGCACTGAAACGTCATACATTGTTACATCATCATACTTCGTCCTTTGTTAACCGCATTTCTACCAATAATAAGCTCTAAATTTGGTCGACTTATGATGATGTAACAATTTATGACGTTTCAGTGCCGAGGCTTTCTTTATAATAAAAAAATCACTTACATTTTTGCAATGATGCTATTTTGGCGCGTTGGTTACATGGCGCGTTTCGACAACCTTGCTATTGTGGGTCCGAATCCTTCAGAATACACTTTTTAAACAGAAACAACTTTGTTTCCCGTCTTGGTTTTGCCTTGACAAGCTCGGCGAAGACGGGAAGGTGCGATTTTTTTTATACCATATGTTTCAAAAGTTCCCGATCGTAGAAGATGACTTTCCCTGCATGCCGTACTGTTGTGCAAGTATACTAAGGGCTGGTAGACAGGAGCCAATGTCTCTCAACCTCTTTTTTTCAATTAATAGGTGCTCCCAGTCGTTACGAATCCCGCTCTTTATTTTACATAAATGCAAATACGCGAATATGAGAGTGAAATAAAAGGTTAAAGTAAAAAATAGAAATTTTATTTATAAAACCTACGGTATACGGTATTAAGCTTATACCGGTACAGTAACAGTTTAAAAAGCGTGTATTGAGTGAAAGCAAACAAATAAAATACAGTATGCAAGAACCATAAGAGATGGTTCTCCTTTGGTGTAACCTACATGTTCCGTTCCTTTGGGAATGTAAAAATAAAATAAATACATTTGAGAAACTTTTCCACTATGTAAAACTGATTTTATGTAATTTATTTCAGCACATGGTTTATTTTAGTTGTTGGCCAAACATTACTGCTGCTGTCATAGGTTAGGCTTTCCCTACATACAGAAGAGGCAGTTCGGGAACTTTTGAAACACACGGTATATGTCCGTCTTCACCGAGCTTCAACATTTACGTGACGAATTTGAAGATCGTAAGCATAAGACGGGTGGTTTGAGCATTGTTTTTCGACGGCACAGAAATATGCCACCCTTGCGTTCCGTACGGAAACATAAGCACGTAGTGCAGAGGATCAAATCAAGGGTGATTTTCTAAAAACCGACGAACTCTACTTTCTGAGCGCTGGCGCAAAATAGTATCACGATATGCACTGATTCCCTGCCAGATAAAAAAACACAACAACGTCCGAAGTTGTCGGTAAATTGTAGAATCGACGGTCATTACGTTGAATGTTTTGAGTATTAAACAATACACCAGACAATTCCGAATAATCATGTTCAATACAAGCTACAATACTCAGCGGGGATAACGCAGGCAATTCGTTTTAATACCAAGAATACCGTTACACACGACTGATCATTTTGTAGTTCAAATGTCGACGATCTTCCGTTCTCCCATCTTATGCAATGACAATTAACAAGTCCCGGGATCAAACCTTAAACAACATTGGTATATACCTAGAGTAGATAGATACTGATAGACCGCCTTCGTTTTGCCTTGAAAAGCTCGGCGTAGACGGGCATCTCAGCTAGTGCTTTTACATAAGAGCGCAAATTTTGTTTTTTTAATGACCAGTGAATTTAGAAAAATAATATGTCGGTTATAACTTACAAAAAATATATGTGAAATTCATATAGAATATCAATAGAATTTGTCTTCAAGTTTAAAGAAAAAAGTAATTTTTAATTAAATTTAGGTTGCAAACCTAATTTATTTTTGTTGTAAACTAAGCCAAAACAAGAGTCGCTTTCATTATTAGTTCTGCTTTGCTTATATTTTTGCTTTTCCCTAAATAAGATACCATCAAAATAGAAACTGACTAGAAGCCATACTAGAAATTAAGAAGAAGAGAAGAAAAGCATATACAAAAAACCCTGGAATAAAAACGAAATTGGAAAGGCAAGGTGGTAAAACCTTGAAAAAATGCTGAAGTTTCGGTACTGACAAAGGATCGTCTCTGCCCGAAATGTCAGCATTTTTCAGGGTTTTACCATTACAATTTCAATTTAAAAGAATAAACGAAATTTAAATGAAGATTTATTATTTTTTCTTCCAAAAATCTTTTTTGGAAATTTCACTGTAGCATTCAGAAATATTAAAATATTCTAATAATGAATTTCATTTTATATTTAAACTATTTTATGTTATAGCAAAAAAGGAAATTTTTTCTGAAAACAACCCATGCATAAGTTTGATTTAATTAAAAAGATTTGTAGATAAAATTTATTGAAAAATTTATCAGTAAATTATTTTCTACCACAGTAGTTTGTAAAAATAAAATCTATTCCCTGTATATAAATTGTATTTCGCTATATGGTAATATTTTATTCTTGAGATCATATTTTGTATTTTAATTCAAATTGCCATTAATAGCTCTAGTTTAATACAAAAATCTGATAGCCAATTTCATTTTGTCAAAATCTTTATTAATTTTAATTTTATTTAATTTACAAGATAAAAGACTTTGGTAGAAAATAATCTTTTCTTTTTCCCACGTGAAAGCTTTATGATTTCCAAGTGATGAACATTAACATTAACAATTAACATAACTTTAGTTTATTTACATTGGACAAAATATATGCTAATTTCTTTTTTTTTTAATCTGTTTATTCCTTTAGGCAACCCTTGTTGTACTCGTCAGTTGGTGCGTGACTGTTGTCGTGGCTGGCGGGCACGGTGACGGCGGCGGAGGTCACCATGTCGTTTCGATGCCTGGCGGAGGTGGAAAGGGAAAGTGGCAAATAAAGGCCAAAGGAAAAGGAATGCAAAACTTAGTAATGAGTGGTGGTGGTGGTGGGGGTCATCACGAAAAGAAAGAGTATAAGAAAGACGAGCACCATGTCAGTTACATGCCGGTCATGATGTCCCACGGCGGGTATGGTGGTGGCGGTGGAGGAGGGTACGGTCACGAGGGTTACGGAGGTGGAGGTTATGGAGGTCATGGGGGTTATGGCGGTCATGAATCTCATCATCATGAAATCGCCATTATTCCACTTTATAAAGATCATGGCTACGGAGGTTATGATATGGGAGGTTATGGAATGTCCGGTTATGGAATGTCCGGCTATGGAATGTCCGGTTATGACATGGGAAGTTACGGTGGCGGGTGAGAATTTCGAAGTAACTCACTAACGTTATTAAATTTTATCTCAATCTCAAATTCACACACATTTATTTCCTTTTATTTAGCGGTTACCACTGATGACAGCTTAACTTTAACGACTAGCACGGAAATCCAAGATACCAGAGTAAGTGCAAAAAATTTTTAATCACTTATTTAATATTTTATAACAAGACAAATTCCTCAATAATAATCAATTTATTAACCATAATCAAACAAATGAAATAATATATATTTTAATAAACAAGTTAATAATGTATTATGATATTCTATTATTCAGTGATCATCAATGAGCTTTCGTGAAGAACATCTACGCAAGGCAGTGAGGTCAAGAAGGAAAGAATATTTACATCGAAGCTCCATAACCAATAGAATAATTACATCGAATGTATGTAATTGGAAGAGCATCGTCGCCCTTTTCGAATAACAAGCTCCAGAATTCTTTCTACCTCTCCACTTTTATTTCAAACCTGTATATAGATTGCAAAAAATTAATATTGCTTAAAACTTGATTTGTTAAATCACCTCGAGTTTAATTTAATTTTACCTTTTTTTAAATATATTTCATCATTCAATAATAATGTAAGCTTAATGTGTTTTTTAAAAATGTTGTACATATTGTGAATTTTTAACTGTATATATGTATTGTTAATATCAAATAGAAACATGTTTCTTAAATAATTTTATTTTATTGTAAACAAGAAAATAAACAAAAAGAAAAAAATAATTGCCATTTGCCATTTAATTACTATTTAATAGATCACTTTTTTCATGAAACTCATCCAATTTAAAATGATTACAATACTCAAACTGTGCTTATTCATTATCAAGAGAGACATATATCATTATTAAGAAATGTCCTAGCACTATACATAGTTTCTGTTCCAGAGAAATTCTAACATAAAATGTATAAAAATATAAACTACACAGACAAGTAAAAGTTTAAAAATAAAAAGAGAAATTCCCACTTCCTATTAGTATTTAACTATTTAGTAGTATATTATTATAAAAATAGAAAAAAAAATCTAATCGCATTCATATACAACTAAATAAATATATATTAAATATATAATACCATATTATACATATCATGAATTTAAAATTATTAGAAACATTTAAAATTTATTCAGCAACATTACGGCAACTCACAGTCTTGAAATGAATGACCAAAAACTTTCTAAGTTAACCAACCAGTCTCGCTATATAAAATGTAAACATAAGTGATAAACAGAATTAGTTTATTTTTAACAATACTATATAAATACTAAATTAATTAATTACGAAACATCTTGAATACGATGCTTTTATGGTTGAGGATTAAACCAGTTGAGAATTGATACTGGAGTGCCAGAACGATGTTAAATAAAGCATTTTCACTGTATTCGCAAATTCAGTCGTTGTTTCACCATTTTTTTTTTATTTTTTTTTTGATTTTAAATTCAGATTCAGATATAGCATATATAAGTAAATAAAAGTTATAACAGGCACACAAAAGAAACTGGAAACGTGAATTCAGTAACGATGCTTTTACTACCACGTGTTTCATTACAGAATACACTGAACGACCAATTTATTAGAACCTCTTACGGAAAATGGATCGGCTTCCCAGTGACACCCAAACAATGGAACAGGCCGAAGCGATGTATAAAAGTGATGCACTGGATCACAAGTTGCAGTCAGCAGCAGAAGTGGACTGAATGTGGGTAAATCCAAGGATTTGACCGACTTTGAACGAGGCATGATCATTGGAGCTCGACGAGCGCAGTTGAGCATTTCGCAAACCGCGAACCTCCTCGGGTTTTCCCGTGCAACAGTGGCAAGAATATTTCGTGAATGGCGGTTATGCCAAAAAAGAACCTCCAACAAACACAACTCCGGACGAAACAGGTCCGTGGATGAACGAGGTCAACAGCGACTGGCACAAGTCATCCACACCAAAAGGATGGGAACAGCCCAACAAATTGCAGCGCAGTTCAATGAGGAAGCATCCCAACCCATTTCGGAGCACACGATGCGGCGCACCTTGCACCGAGCTGGGTTTAACAACAGGCGGCCAGTATGGGTACCGTCGCTGTCACCGCAAAATAGGAAAGCGCACCTGCTATGGGCACATAGGCATCGCCATTGGACACTGAGTGAGTGGAAGTAGGTCGCCTGGTCTGATGAATCGCGTTTCCTACTTCATTATGCGGATGACAGACGGCGCATCTGGCGCAGACAGCACGAGGCCATGGACCCATCCTGTCAGCAGACAACTGTACAGCCGGGTGGAGGAGGAGTGCTGGTCTGGGGTGTCTTCTCTTGGGACATACTACCTGAACATTGTTGCCGATCAGGTGCACCCGTTCATGATGACTGTGTTCCCTGGTAGTGACGAACAGTTTCAGCAGGACAATGCTCCCTGTCACCGTCCTCGAATAGTCTTGGACTGGTGCGAGGAATATGACGCGGACTTCCACCTGCTTCAGTGGCCAGCTCGGTCGCCCGATCTCAACCCGATCGAGTATTTATGGGATGAAGTGGAGAGAATCATCCGACGCCTTTCCACGCTACCGTCCACCAATTACGGGACGCTGTGATGTCAGCCTGGGCTGCTATTCCTCCGCAACGGTTTCAACACCTTGTTGAATTCATGCCAGCACGTATTCAGGCAGTTCTCGCCGCTAAAGGAGGCGCAAGACGCTATTAGCGGGGTGTCTCTAATAAATTTGTCGTTCAGTGTATGACATTGAAGGAAGGATTTGCCTCTCATCGACACATGTCGTCATAAAATCTGCTGTAGTGTCAATCTCCAGGCACTTCAAAACCTTTTTTAAAAGCGGCTATTAACGAAATTAAAAGGCAATTATAATTTAGGCAATTATATCATAAAGAACATGCTTTTAATTCATTCACTGATGAAAAATCCGATGGATAAACATTCGAATATTTACTTAATTGGTTCTTCGGAATGGAATCTATCAATTATCGGTGACATGTCCTTGGCCCTGTTTTGTGTTGCTTGGCTGTGAGTTGCTATTGCTATCATATTACAAGGTGTATCAAAAAGTATCAAAAATATGTTTACAAATTTGAGAGCGAATTTCTCACACCAAAACAAGAAACATTGTCCATATGAACATATATCCAAAAATCTTTATATTTTAAGGTATTAATGAAAATTTAGGTTTTACTTCGCCTCAGAAGCTCTTAACGAACGTTCAAAACGAAGGTGGAATGACTCGTCTGCCTTTAGTCTAGAAACGCCATCTGATACAGCCGTGCAGTCTCACGCCCAACTCGTCTGGCCATACATAAAATTCATTTCTGCCTGGTCACGAAATGGATATCTTGCCATGGTTAAACGGAACACCTTTCTATTGACTCACTACTATACAAATGAAACGTTGAAGACTGACTAACCACAAATCTACACAAATGATAAATATAAACAAATTTCCCTGGTAATATAGCGCCATCTGTCTGGTTACAAACTTCCATTGATGGATTGTATCTCCAACCGCGTTGAGCGTGAACTTTCATTAATACCTCAAAATGTAAGGATTTTCGGACATATGTTTATATGGACTATGTTTCTTCTTTTGATATGAGGAACACGCGCCCTCAAAGTTTATAAACGTATTTTTGATACACCCTCTATTGTACTTGTATCTCTAAAAGGAAACACGTATTTCAGTCATAATATTTCATTATTTCTACATAAATCTGCTAAAACCCAAAACAGATGAATTTCTATCTTTTGAACTTCTGACCTTTAAATTCAATGCTTCAAAGAATACCAGTATTTTGTGTTTGAAGTTAGTTTTGAGAAGAGGTTACTCTGATGGTGCCGTTTTCATGGAGCTATATTCTGATAATGCTTTATAGACAAAGCTGTTTTTGACTTAGTTCCCTGAAATTAATTGACAAAAGGAAAAATAATATTCCGGTTTTATTGATTCTGACGAAAATATCTCCTATAAATGCAACCGGGAATGCTTCATTTCCGAAAAACAGAACTTAGAAGATATGTTGTATATAAATACGGGGGAGATAACAGCCCCTATTCGGCATGGTACAGTGGCATGCAAGTAAAGAAGTGATCACTATTTCAATGTGGAAATCGCACTACACAAATATTTCATCATTAATTTGAACAGCTGAGGTAAGGCGTAAGAAAAAAACCTTCACTGAACATTTTATGATTTATTCTTAAATATTTCTCACTTGCATAGCCTAACACTTTCGTCCGTTCAGGAAGCGGACATTAGGCCTTGCCTTGCATTTGATTGACGGCAAGAACATATGTCGGAAATAAACCCAATTTCGCCCAAGATATCCTGGACTATAAACACAAATTCTTACCAATGGAGGACACAATGCAGATCCTTAAAATTGAAAAATAAGCTTATGTCGATCCAATTTATTATAAATAATATAATATTAGAAATTTATTATTGAAATAGATCCTCTGTGTAATTTTTAAAAAAATTAGATTTTTAAAAACTGATTTAAAATTTTGATTTAAAAAATTTAATTGAATTGTTAAATTTTATTTAAATATTCTATCTGCATAATATGATTATCACTTCTTAACTGTTTTTAATATTAATTACTTAACACACTTAACTTGTGCTAAGAAAATAATATTCTGTTTCTTTCTGAATATCTATTTAAATTAATTTAAATTTAATCCATTGTTAATTTAAATTACTCTCTGCTTGTTACAAAAAAAATTCATTTTTTCGTTCTTCGGTTTACCTTCACATAGTTTGGTAATGGTGAATGGAGAATGTAAAAACAGAAACTGCCATTGCTAGCATTTATGTATTAAAGCAGAATCACTTTAACTTATCTTCTTCTTCCTACTTTATCTCGGAAAGAATACGAGATAGGAGTTGCCTTGAAACGTTCCTATATAAGAATCATATGGCATTTTTTCCCGTCAGAATACGTATTGATTAGGTTTCCAGGTTTTGGTAAATATTTACGAAATACCCTGCATATACATCCAATACTAGAGTTTAATATCAATATAATACTAATATTATAATACTATTGATAATGATATCAATCAATTATAATAGCAATGACTATTTTTAGAACAGTTTAATTATTTATTGAAAATGAATTAAATCGATTCCAGGTTACAGAATTTCCTTTTTTATTTTCATCCATATATAATTATTTATGATGCAATAATACTAATAATAAGAGTCAATTAACATTTTATTATTTCAAGGGCGCACCCCAAGAGAAATTAGCTATTCTACATAAGGCTTTCAAATTTCCAATAATCTTACTTTTGCTCCCCAAATTTATTTTGTGGAAAGCAATAAATTTAAGTTCTCCTGCTGATGAGAAATTCCTCGGTGCAACGCTGAGTTCACTTTCAAGAGTTGGTGAAAGGAAAGGCAAATGTTAGCAAACTATAAGATAAAATTACTTTTTAAAACATTATTATAAAGTACGAGGGGTTGTTCTAACTTTAGGTCTATTCATATTTTAAGATTTAGAATCTAATGAAAATATTCTTTTTTAAAAAATTATATCAGCACAATTCATATCTACTTTATCTATGGAGGTGGAATATGTTACAAATGAACGATTTGAATGTAATGAGAGCGACATTGACCGAAGCAAAAATAAAGTTATCTTGGGCCACTTGCCTGAAGAGATTTCGTGTTGAGTATACTGCCAAATGTCGATCGATTTCTGGAGAGCTTTATAAGAGCCTGTTTCGACTCCAAGTATCAATATGGAAAGTGTAAAAACGGCTAAGATATTCCTGTAAAATCACGTGATGTTTCGCCGATGGATTTCTACAGTTTCGGACGTATATTATTTGTCGAGAGGAGTGGGAGAATATCGACATGAATGCCTTATGACGTTAAAATTGCAATGCAGGGCGTTTGTTCCCAACCTCTGTCACCAGGCAGAACATGATCGTAGCTAGCCTGACGGTTTTCATAAGGCTTCAATAGTTCGAAATCGTTTGGTTGTAACAAAATCAACGCTTTGTATTTTTATTTGAAAGGCGATATGATCTTTTGCATTTTATCTAAAATGCTTCTCAGATGAAAATCGTTTTTGGCTGGAAAGAAAATAAATTGGAAATGTTAATCCGTTATTAATTGAATTCGTATCTTTTGACTGTTATTGAAACTTTATATTATTCATTATCTATTATTAATATTACATTACATACATGCAATTGGTATAAGAATGTTTTATTAAAGTTTATAAAAAACTGACTATTTTTTTTTTCATTTTTTCCATAATACTTTCTAATTTTTCACAATAAATATATATATTTGATACTGAAATATAAAAATAAATATAAAGTAATGACCTGAGAACAATTCTAGAATGTCCCCAAATAGGTCGATAGAACCAAAATGCTGTTAATGAAAAAAAAAATAAATAAACAAAAGCAAACAAACAAAACAAAACAAAGCAAACCAAAACAGCAACTAATTCTAAATTAAAATAGAAAACTGAAGATTGAGCGGATAAAAATGCAAGTGAAAACTTAAAAGTATGAAAGAAGAGATTAAACTAACAATAAAAGAAATAAAGTTATTATGTATAAGTACTATTTACCTACAGAAAAACCGCGATGTGGAAACTAAGTTTGTATTAAAACAATTTCATGTACGAGTGGAAACGCAAAAAAAAAAAAACAACACACAAATAAGATGGGGTGGTCACTAATAATATGATTATTAAAAATTCTAGATAAAGATGAAATACAAAGAATAAATAGAATACATAAAATAAATGTATAAAATAGAGAAAAATCTATAAATATAATTTGGGAAAGAGGGTTTATTAATATATATTGACATGATCAATTATTTTTTTAAAACTTTTTCGAAAATTTTTCATATAATATAATGCCATACACCTCTTATAACTGATGGAAATAAAAATTTAGTTCAGTAAACGTGGCTCGAAATTTACAATTTCAAAACTTATTGACGCTACACAGAAATCCTTATTTTTGCTGATATTTACCAAAGATTGTGTGCTAAACAATTTAAAATGTTAAAATGTAATGGTTTTAAGTTTAAGACGAACAATTTCCAACCAACTTCAAGAACAATCACTGCAAAATGTTTAAACGAAAAGATATAACTGCAAAAGCGTATAAACTTGTTAATAAATTAAATGCAACTTAGCAAGCTTCCTAGGCAACATTCAAAATGAGAACATGCAACTTGCTGCATTTGTGAAATAATGTCTTAAAAAAATAATCATCATCATCATCAAATACAGATATAGAAATCAAAATGTATTCTTATAAAAGCTATGTGCAAATAACTAAAATATACGAGATTATATAAAAAAATGATACATATATTTTTATTTGATATTTATGAAAACACTGAATAAAACATTTAAAACATGACACAGGAAAAAATTAATGAGTATACATAGTATATTGGAAAGCAGAGTTCAACGAATTTAGGAATAATATTTTTGGCAATATTTGGCGAGTGTAAAGCTACTTAAATATATTTTAAAAATATCGATTTTGTACGTTTTATATTTTTAAAATTTTAAAGGAGGAATTTCAAACCTGTGAGACTTACTATTTTTGCACGATTACCGCATCATTAATATTGATTAGATAATTGAGATAATTTCAGATTATAAAGTGGATGTTTTTTAAGAAAATCTCAAATACAAGTTAAAAATTTCTTTTAAGCCAGATTGCCATTCTCCATACGAAGCAAAGTTGAAGGTCTATCTGATGTCAAGCGATTAGCCAACATGTTTTTTAGATATACTTTTTTTTTTCTTTTTACGCCAAAAGGATTTTATGGCTTTGGTTTATATGTTGCCGGATAAATATTTTATCTTTCAGAATTCTTTCTACAGTCAAAGAGTATAGCCTAGACGTTCTTAAGTAGATTATAAAGTTATTTTTAAGAACTTAACAAGGCATGAAAAGGGGAGTTGGAAATGCAATCTAAATTAAAATAATTTCTGAATTTTAAGGTATAAGATATTACAGACGGTTATATAAACGAATAAGTTCATAGTGAAGTATTACGTTTCATTTAATTGAAAGAAAATTGCTAGCCAGAATATTAGTATTATTGAAATTTAAAAAAATCAAGTTAATGATGTATGTTGATTAAATTAAATTAATCATCTGAATAACTCATATGCATCAATATGCATCATAACACGAGAAATTACAGATGGAATCAAATCCATATTAAAAGCATAATAAATTATATTAATTTTTATAAGTGCTTATGAAATAAAAATATTCTCCTGAATGAGGTTTATTTAACTACATTAGAAAATAAAAAACATAAAACGAATATCCTAAGAATAAAATAATAATGGCAAAATTTTTATCCCAGGTTTATTCCGTATTTCTCATAAAAGAGAAGAATAAACTTCAAGTATGGGAAATTAGTTAAATTACACGCAATTTTTTTTTATTAAATCTAGTGTTTTTTCTCTGGTAAATTATTAATTTCAATGCCAAGGGTAAATTCCTGAAGCAGAATAAAGAAATTTTCTCAAGCCGGTGCTTACGATGCAGAAAAAAAGTAGCATCTTCATCCAACTCCAGCCGTTTTGGTGTGTAATTTTTTACTTTTAAAACCCAAATCTGATTATATATAAGCGATAAGCAAGGAGGTGTTGTTCGTCCCCAATTTTTTCCAAAATAATCCATATATGGATTAAAGTTCATTTTTTCGTAATCTTCTTGTTGTCACTCTAATTGACACTTTTAAGTGAAACAATTTTAAATGTAAAATATAGACCGTAACCTGTAGCCTTAATTCGTGCTTCTGAAAATTTTCTCTCACACACACACACACCACAAACACAGTTACAAAAAATGCTGATGTAACAATTAAGACCTTTAGGGGGTGGTCTTGGAGATGATATAAGGGTTGAAATTCACCAACATCATCACATCAGTTCACTCTGGATACATCCATCCAACAAGTCGATGGTGAAAGACTTCTTTTGCTGAAGCATCATGAAGCACTTGGTAAGATCAAATATCCTCAATGCATGTTCCTCTCCTTAAACGAGACTTAAATTGAAATGCTTCTTTTGATAATAATACAATTTTCTTTATTGTGAACATCTTTTTAAGTAAATTAAATTGATTCTTTAAAGAATTCGTCTAACAAACTTAATAGAAATAAGAGTAGCATAATAGCTTGGCTTCAGACAAACCTGATTCTCAGACAATTTTAAAAATGCTATTAGGGATATAAATGCGTATAATTTAATTCTTCTTACTGTAGGGATCGCCATGAATTCTATCAAAATAGTAAACAAAGAATTAGTGAAAGCATAAAATTTAACGATAGAATTTACAATTTTCAATTAATGATATTATATATAAAAACCAATTTTAAAACGATGCCAGTCATGAAAATGAGTAGTGAATAGTTGTTTTAAGCATTGCCTCAATAAGTGCTATTACAATCTGAATTTTGAAGTTACTTTGACTCCAAACACTTATTTACAAAGACTAACCAAAGAGCCTGTACTAAAATATCTCTAGATGGCATCCCGGTACTAATATATCTCTAGATGGCATCACTGAATTATAGGAATAAACAAGATTCTATGTTATTTAGCATAATTCCCAAATAATCTTAAAATTTAACATTTTGGCCTCAGATTAGTAATATACGAGACATAAGAAGGCTTTCTGGTTGTTCTTTATCAAAATGCTGACATGCTGAGCGATGCTGATTATAATCAGCAAATTGTCGTATGAAACAGCGGCAACTTCGAACTGTATCTCATTTACTGAGGTTTCTGAAAACGGGTAATTTCTTTTTTTAACATTGAATAATTTTCAGGGAGAACACCGCAAACTATTTTAAATCTTACTGAAATTTTCTAATTAACAAGGTCAGATTTTAGAGCTCTATTCCAAATGATGTGGCCGATTGTTTCATTAAACAGATAAACTGTTATAGGCTTTTACATAAGTTTTACATAAGTAATCAATATTAGGTCTAGAAAATGTGCAGAAAGTGAGCTGTTTCTTCATGATAATTTCAACGTCATTATATGGTGACAATGAATCTTATTTTTTTCAAAATTGTTTGGTTGTATAGAAAAATTGTAAGAGGTAGAAAAAGTCCTTTCTTGCAAATTTATTAGCTCTACTTTATATATAATATTTTCTCTTTAATGCTTGTGAGTTATTGAAGAATAATGGGACTCTGGTCTGAATAAAATAATAATATATTTAGAGTAATCTTTATATAATAATCTTACAAGATATACCAAATAGGAGCTTCTTTTCATTTCAAGTCACATTTGAATTTAGCCAAAATCTATGACTTCAATCATTGGTCTACGAAATTGGTTTAGATAAAAATATAAAAATATATGAAAGTGGATTTAATCTTGCAATTAATGTGGATCAATTGATGACTCTCAAATTCTAATAAGCGATAGAAAGCAATAGCACTGCCCAAAACTTAACTTTTTATTGTACAAAAAAAATACTTTCGGAAAACAAGTAAAGAAAAATAATCCTTTAGTATGGAAATATTGTAAACATCTAAGTTTATTTCACTGTACCTTTATGACTTGCTACATTAGTTTTTGTTTACTTCTACAGATCACTGTTCTTCTTTCGCTAATTTGGTGCCTGACGTTGATAGCCGCCGATGGCTATGGCGGCGGGGGTGGGCACACAGAAGTTGTTTCGATGCCTGGAGGGGGTGGCGGCAAAAAATGGAAGATCAAAGCCAAAGGGAAAGGAATGCAGAATCTTATTATGTCCAAAGGAGGCGGCGGTGGCGGAGGTGGCGGAGGCGGCCATGAAAAGAGCCATGTTATGTACTATCCCGTTCCCATGCAAATGCACGGCGGCGGTGGCGGCGGCTACGGAGGAGGTGGCGGTGGTTACGGCGGCGGCGGTGGAGGTCATGGTTACGGTGGAAGCCACCATCACGAGATATCTATAATACCTCTCTATGGGAAAGGAGGCGGAGGAGGGGGATATGGTGGCTATGGAGGAGGTGGAGGGCATGGCAGTTATGGCGGAGGGTAAGTCAGTTAAACATTTTGAAGGTATAAGAGAAAATTTTCAGCAATTCTAATAAATTTATGTATTTTAAAATTTGTTTTTACAGAGGCTATCATTAACAGCAGCATCAGCCCGCTCTCATCATCTAGTCCATCTCTTCTTCTTTCTTCGTTTAATAGTACAGCTCAAGACCTCATTCACCCAAAAACAGAACTGCTGGCAGAGTCCCATCAACGTCATAAAGCAAATCTCACAAAAAGCTTTCATTTTTAACCAAAAGAGCAGAAGGATTTTATGCTGTCATCTGAATTCACACTTTTAAAATTCTTTTCTCTTTTTTTAAAAGTATTTCTTATATTTTCATGATTTTTATAAAATTTTATTATTGTATAAATAAGTCGTAAATATTAAATTTTATACAAGCAATTTTCTACATAGTTTATCTTTTTATTTTAACGTATCATGCTACATTACATGTTAGAACTAAATTCTATGAAAATTACACAGGCCAACGATGAAAAATCTTTTTGAATTTACCTTATTCTTGTGGTTTTAGTCAAGCTTTTTTTTTCCACGATCAATCAAATCTGGCTTCCTACAACCGCGTTCGACTGGGTCCATACAGTAGTTTTGAATTTTAGAGGCATATAATGAAATGCATCTGAATTGAAATTTAAAAGAAAATTATCTATATGCTGAATCCGAATCTGCTTTTAGATTTTTTTCTATCACGTCACGTTTCCAAGCCATGGTCATAGAGATTGCAATGTTAAAGTAATGAGCGTGAAGAGAAGCGGCTGCAATAATAAAGTATCCATATTTTTGGGCAACAAGAAAATTTATCCGGCAACAAAATCTGAATAATTTAAAATGTTCATTGAAAAACAAGAGACCTGTGGGTGATAAAAAAAAAAATTAGTTCAGATACGGATTCAGCACAAAAAGAGCATAAGAGAATCAGCATAAAAAAGTTTTTAGAAAGTTATTTCCATGATCTTTATGATTACGGCTATTAAACAATAGGCTTCAAAATTGAAAATTTTTAAATCGTGGAAAGTCTTTTTCCTCTCTCTCTCCCATGATCTTTTAACATATTTTATATTATTAAGAGAATATTTTTTGGCCAAGCTTAACTAGAAATTAACGGCAAAGAGGGGAACGTGTGAAGTTTTTGCAGTTTTTTGAATTTTTTTTTTAAAGCCAGTTTTTAAAATACAAACCGCAGATGTTACTAAGCGAAGTTTTTGAACACCCTTATCGAATTTTTGCAATAATTTGCGTCAATGTTCTGAATAAATGTGCACTGATTACCAGGATCTAAAAAAAGGGAATTGATATAATAAATAAATGTATGTTGTCTTCTTCTTCTAAAACCTATTTTTCTAGTTAATTCAGAATTCTATTAACTAAGAATTACAATAATGAAAAAAATCATTTAAAAATAGCCGATTCCAAATGACATTTTATCAACGAAACACAATAAAATGGCAAAGAGCACACGTAGTTCTATGCGATTAAAAATAAATCATCGCTACATTTATCTTTGATATATAGGAACTTTGTTTTATGGATTGTGAAATTCCCATTAAGCGAAATAAACATTCTGTTTAAATGTGTCAGATGACCGAAAAATGTTGCGCAGTTAAGAGAAAGACATACTGTTTCATATTAATAAAAGTGTCAGCTTTTGGTCTTCAGGGTCACGTATTCAATCTCTTTATGATCGTTAGAGACACTGCACATGAAACAAATCTCATTTAAATGCTTCGCTGAGGAAAGGCTAAGCTAGGATTTAAACGGGCAGCCTTTAAAAAGGTGGAACTAGTTGTGCTGTTTGGATAATAAACAGAGTATGAAGTTTTAAGTGCAAAGCAATACAGATTTTTGTTAAGTCATTGATTCCAATATTTTGATTCAATGTTAAGTTAGGGTTTTAATAAGAAAAAAACATGGCATTTGAAAAGTCAAGAGGAATTTTAACAAAGAATTTAGATTTATTTACGTAATGGGCCTACGGGACATTGTTATTGCTAATGAATTTTATTATTTTTCTGAGTTTTTATTTCAAATAAAAAAATTTAAAATGACTTTTGGGGAAACAAATTTTGATGTTTCAATTTAAATGTCACAACAAAATTATAATAAGATGTTATTAATTTAATATGAGCAAGACTCACTAATATTAAAAGCTGATTATATAAAGTGGATTTTCATGGAATAGTCTTCGTGTAATAATTAATAAAAGGAATTAATATTTAAGAAGCATTTACTTTCAAAGAGGCTAAATTATCTTACGTTTTTGCAGATTGCTAAAATGCGATTTCGAATTGGTAAAATGCAATTTCAGAAATAAAAAATGTGAGTTCAGTTTTAAAAATGTACTTTCAGAAATAAAAAATGTAAGTTCAAATTCAAAAATTGTGCGGCAAAATGACAGATTGCAATAGTCCGTACTTGTAAGAAGAGTTCGATAAATGTGGCATTTCTCTGGTTTTTATGATAAATTAGAAACAATGTAATAAAAAATGCTATGTGTGTAAAATAGAAAATGTTATTTTACTATAATAATAAAAAAATTATTAAATGAATGAAATAGAACAAAATTGGATAGTATAAATATAAATAAAATAGAACAGGAAAGTGAAATTAAATTTTACAGTAACACCAGGGATATTAAGTGAAATTAAATTATTCATTCATCCCTGGTAACACTATGTGGTGCATTTTTTGAATTTGAACTTACATTTTTTATGCCTGAAAACACTTTTTTTTTTTCCTGCAATCACATTTTACCAATTCGAAGTCGCATTTTAGCAATCTGCAAAAAACTGTAAATAAGCTAGTTGCTTCCAACAGTAATAGCAATTGAAGAAACGCATTTTAACCGTTTCTAAAGTTGCAATTAAAGAGATTTTGTATTATTTATTTGAAGGGCTTGGAGCATTAATAAGACAAATCTCATAAGGTATGTTTTAAGATATGGCCGTTATTGTATTTCGGATTTGCAGTAAATCAAGTATTGGGGGAATAAAAATCACTGAATTGTGATGACATATGTTCAAGAACCAAAATACTATTCTTAAGTATCCCACAAATTTAACTATTAATATCTCAGTTGAGGCAAAAGCGAGGCTTTTCTTGTTAATGCCCCACCCCCTCATATATTTCTTAAATAAATCTAAAGCATAGTAATAGAAAATATAATGAATATAGCATTATGGATTATTTTCCTTTGCAATATAAAATCGTTTCCTTTCGCATTCCATGTAAATGTTGCAAAATTTTAAATAAATATAGTCTATATGTAGAATTTAATATAAAAAAATTGTAAATTCCATTAACCGATTTTATCCATTGTTCTCTACATAATATTAAAACCTTCAATAAATAATATCAAATATACATTCTTTCTTAGCATATAATTAGGATCCTTAGAAAGATAAGAATTTCATGGTGAAATTTTGTTTCGTAAATTAATAAATACTCTTGGATCTATCACTGTGAGTTTAAGGGAGTTATAACATAATTTGAAACTATTCTTTGTAAAATTAGGCTAATTCATTCAAATGATACAAACTGTACTGCACGTTCTTATATGATGAATGTAGGTTTAGTCAAAATTATGTTAATTTTTAAATGGTGGAAAACATTTATTCATAAAATATAGATGATGATTTACAAGGTGGTCCCAACATGTTCGCCATCGTATTCAACACACAAAAAAACAACGATCTAGTATTTCATTTAAAGCCTGGACACACATTTCGCTGGGAATGTTAACTTTGACTACTAACTATGAAGGCTAAAAGATATAGTAATGTTAACACAACTTTGATTACGCCTGCTACTTATAAACTAGCTAAATTGTTATCAAAATTTTTAAAACAGCATTTTGTAGATATGTATTCAATTAAAAATTCTATGTAATCAGAAACACTCAGAAAATAAGGCACAATTAGAGTTTTGTGTGTGAGCATGTAAATTAAACAAGAAGTTAATCCTCCCGAGGAAAGTATAGGAAAGTAGCGGAAGCCCTGAGATCATCTATTTTTACCCTTTTATCTCACTTTTTAACCCCCTCCCCAATTTTTTAAATCGAAAAATTGATTTTCTCGAACGTAGTATTTAGAAAGTGTAAAAGATCTCTATCTTCTTTCGTTTCTCATCATTTCAGATCGAATGATATAGATCAAGTGATTGCCACCCCCACAACTCCGACCCCATTGGGACAATTTGGCCCAAACTTCATAGTAATGTTGATCTTGCTTAGAGGAATCTGCATATCGAATTTCACTCCTTTATATGCGTAAATACGCGTAGACCTTTTGGTCCCCTCTAATTTCCGCACCCAAAACTCCGACCCCAGTGGACCAATCAAAGCCAAACTAAATAGTGAAGGTGCACATGCCAATAGTAAGCTACATTCTAAATTTCAACCTTCTACCTTAAAAAATGCCGAAATTATAAAGGGGACGGACGGACAGACAGACAGGCATTATGAAAACAATAAGCAGCTCCATTCTCACGCTACTTATTAACCGGATTGATGCATTATTTTGAAGGGGATGGAGAGAACTGAAACACATTATAATTCATGGAAATTAACAAGTTACTTACTTGGAAATAACTGAAGCAGACGCTTTCTAGTTTTGTGTTTGAAAAATAAGGAACATTTCTGTTTTGTTTTAACAGTAAGATTTTTTTAGTTACCAGAAACATTAAATTGTCTATAATATACTTGCTTTCTATTTTTGTTAGTAAAATGTCAAATTAAAGGGTACATATTGACTTGAAGATGCACAAAGCAATTGCAAAAGCTGATGAAGAAGGGAATCTTACAACGAATTGCATCTGATTTCCGTGTTTCAAAAAGTTCAGTTAGAAATATTGTTCAACGAAAGAGAGCGAAAAGAGATCTCCACAAAGCCTGGATCAGAAAGTTCACACATTACCATAGATAAATAAGATAGTCTGCTCTGTTGGTTGTCAAAAACACAGCCCAATGGACTTGAACTGTAAAATGCAAGATGATAACGGGGTTTAAAAATTGGTATTTACGCAACAAAACTGCAACAAGAAGCAGAATTAAATGGTAGGCATCTGGGAAAGAAACCGCTTGTCACATAAAAAAAAACAAGAACGAATGGCTCAATTTGCCTTTCCAAAAAACTACAAGCACTGGACCTCCAACATCATCAACATCATCATCATCAACATCACGCCCCTATCCTACAACAAGGGTGGGTAGCACACGAAAAGAAAAAAAAAACAAAAACGGCTCAACCAAATCATACATCGCCAATCAATCGGCGCCACACATTCCGGTCTCTACACACCATCCCAGCTTCTTCCACGGTCATTCTCTTCTTCATGCAAGCACGTCTCTTGTTCAGGCTTTCAAACCCATATATCTTCAGATATTCATCCACCTGCTCTCTCCACTCTTTCCTCGGTCTTCCTCCTACTCGCCCACCATCAACATTACTAACATACAGTCGTTTCGTCAGTCGTTCCTCATTCATGCGTTCCATATGTCCAAACCACCTCAACGTTGACTTTGCCACCACCTCAGCCACACTACGCTGCATTCCACAATCGTCTCTCTGTGTGCTGTTTATTATATGCTGATGATGCTGTTATCCTGTCGGAGAGTGAAGAGGATCTTAGGACACTGGTGGTAAAAATGAACGAGGTGTGCAAGGGGCAGTATATGCGAATAAATGTGGAGAAGACAAAAGTACTTGTTTTTGAGCGGGGAGAGGAACAAACGATGTATGATTGAGCTGAACGGAGTGAACCTGGAGCAAGTGAATAAGTTTGTGTACTTGGGGAGCATGTTTGAGAGGGACGGGAGCATTGATGGTGAGATATTAAGGAGAGTGAATGCTGGTTTGAAGGTCGTAGGCGCACTTGGAAAGTATGCTAGAAATGAGCGTTTGTCGAAGAATGCCAAAATGTCTGTTTATCAAAGCGTGCTTGTACCAACTCTAAGTTATGGGAGTGAAACCTGAGTGTGGAATGAGAAGCATAAAAAGCAACTGTGTGCAGTTGAAATGAGGTATCTGAGAGGTGTAGCTGGAGTACGAGACTTGACTGTATTCCAAATGTTGTAGTGAGAGACGATTGTGGAATGCAGCGTAGTGTGGCTGATGTGGTGGCAAAGTCAACGTTGAGGAGGTTTGGACCTCCAACGACTGGTTAATATCCTATGCAGTGATGAATCCAAGTTTCTTTTGTTTGGAAGTGATGGCATACAATACAGAGTGAGTCAAAAGTCACTGGACATAGTTGTATTTCGGAAATGGGTGTGTAAAATAAACGATGTGACCATACTTTCAGGGAATATGATAGGTGCTTTATCTTTTGGGACAGTTTTGGACTTTGGCCGCTATCTTGAAATCTGTCAATTTTGAGACAAGGTTCATTTTCTAAAATGGGAAGGGGACAAGATTGTTAAAAAGAAGGTGGCCTCTATCGGCCGATTTCTCTCAAAAGCACTCGCAAATCCGTTCTTTTAACATAACAAAGCTGAGATAGCTGGAGTTCTATGTGCGTTTGCTTATAATAAAAGCAATTATTTATTATTTCTAGTTCACTATTACAATCTAGAGTGAATTTATTAGATTTTCATGCATTTATTCTTTCATGGCAATAGATACGAGCAAAGTTCATTAAATGCGTAATCCCCCCCTCCCCCTTATAATGAAAAAGCGCACACTCGTTACAAACAGGAGAATTCCTAATATGCTCTTGATACGAGTGTTAAAACGCAAAAATCCAACAGATTGCACTACGAGAAAATCGAAAGTTAAGAGAAAACTCGAAACCTGAGAAAGAAGTTTAGAAAATAAAATATACAGAAAGCTTCGCTTTCATCTTTACCTCTTCACTCGTACCAAGTAATTAAAACTGTTCAGTGGCTTCAGATTCATTACCACGTTCGGTAAAATGACAAGGTAAGATACGCTTTCACTCTCAAATTGTAATTTGAGCAAAGCGAAAGTGTTCAGGCTCAAACAGAACGTAATCGGGTATGTAATCATTACTTTTTTCCTGCCATATTTTTATAACCACACAAGTATAGGCAGATTTTTTAATGGTGTACTAGCACTTAATGCTAAATGATTGAATACTATAACAGGTTAATCGTTGAAGAATTGCTTTGACGAGGTGGCCTCGCTGCTGCAGTATTTGCTTTTGTATTTCAGTGCCAAATGTATAAAACGCCGGCGAGGTGGCCGAGAGGGCTAGGGCGTAGGCTTTCTAGTTCTCGAGTCCAGCTGGTCGTGAGTTCGAATCCCGCCGTGGTCATGGATGTTTATGTTTGTCCCGGGCTGCGTACAGATAACTTGTGTAAAAGGCGCAAAATGACCTTAGTAGTCGACGCCAAAATTTCTAATAAACCAACCAACCAAATGTATAAACAGGTCTTTTATTTGCAATCTCTGAATTTTAAACCATTATTCCAATAAAATATTTCTATAAAACCTTGACACGTTTTTCTTAATTTATACTGAGTATTGGTGATAAATAGTAGAAATAGGCTGGAAAATAAGGGTCCCCCTGCTATTCCCTATAGTTTTCCATGGCGTTCGTCTGCTCCAAACTTCCAGCTGATGTCATACGTCAGTAGCCAGTGATCTTCGATCACCCCGATAGAGACCACCTTCTCTTTAACAACCTTGAGAAGGGGGTCATGTGATATATCATACAGTATATCACCAATTTTTTCTCAGGAGTTCATTCCTGCAATCGAATTTCAGTTATTTCACAAGTTATTAACAAAAACCTTGACACTTGCAGGTAATTAGAGATGGGACTAATGAATAAGGAGAGGAATGAGTTGATTCTGATGTCCGGGAAACGTCCCTACTGTACCATTGCTGCTGAATCCAACGCGAAGCATCCCGAAAGAGAACCAACCATGCACAATAACTTCGCACATGTGATATCACATTTCAGAGATATTGAGACTGTTGAACACAAAGCTCATACAGGCCAAAACACATCAACGATGAAGCAACCTCAACAATGGTGTTGGAGGCATTTACAAAGTTCACAACGCAGTACAAGACAGCTTGCAGCTGAGTGTAGACTCAGCCAATCACCCATAGCACGGATTCTGCCTACCAACAAGTGGCATCCATTCAAAGTTCAGATGTAGCAAAAACCATCTGAGGATGATCCGGATAGACTTGAGGAGTTCTGTAACTAACGACTGGATGCTTCATTTGCAAATTGCAGTAGTGTTCAATGATGAGGCAAATTTTTATGTCCATGGTAAGGTGAACCGTCAGAACATGCGATATTGGAGCGATACGAACCTCTTTGGATAGATCCATGTAAAGTTGTTGATGATGTCAAATTTATGGTGTGGTTGGGATATGGGGCACCCGTTTTATTGGAGCAATTTTCATAAATGCTGAATTGTATCTGCAAATGTTACAGAATTTAGTGTTCCCGTCGCTGTTGACTGAAGATGGCAATTTTCCAAGTTCTTTCCCAGCAGGATGATGCACCATCATACCACAGACGCAATGTCCGTCAATGGCTGAATCGGCAATTACCTACTCATTGGATTGGCCGGCGGGGTCCTATGGAATGGCCACCACATTCCCCAGGCTTCACACAGCTATATTTTATTTTAGCTGTGGGGCTATTTGAAACAACTTATGTACAGGTTTTGTGTAAAAAGTATCAGGAACAATTTTTTCCCTGACGTGACTGTAGTTCGCAACGCGCTCGCACCGAGCATGCTCGGTGGTGTGGGGTCTGACTTTCAAAATGCGCCAAGCGTCTGTCGCCTGCGAGCGTTTATTCATGCTAGATCGAAGTTTTAATGGACCCCTGTTGAATGACTCGGTGCAAGCTCAAAATGCAGCGAACGATTGAACAGCGTACGCCATCAAATTTTGTGTTGGACTGGGGAAATCGGGTACGTAGACGTTGAAAGCATGTCACAAACTGTAGTTTTTAAGTGGCACAGGCTCTTCAAGGATGGCCGAGAGAGTGTAGAGGACGAGCCCCGCGCTGGACGGCCCTCGACACCAAAAACCGACAACAACGTGCAACATATGCGTGAAGTGCCAGCTGAGAAGAGTAAGGTCAATCGGGTGAGGCCAGCCATCGCCAGAAATTGGAAATTGCATCACGACAATGCACCCCGCCACACTTGCTCCAAGGTGACCGACTACCTGACGCAAAACAGCGTCGCGACGATTCCCCAAGCCCATTACAGTCCCGACTTGGCCCAAGCAGACTTTTTCCTAGTCCCAAAAGTGAAATACTCCATCAAAGGACATTACCATGGGACCCTAAGTGCCGACAAAGAAGCTTGCACGCGTACCCTTAAGGACCTTCCAGAATCCGCCTACCAGGGAGCCTTCGAGTCGTGAAAAAGCCGCTGACAAAAATGTGTCGACGCTCAAGGGATGTATTTTGAAGAATTTTAAGGTTTTGTAACAATATCTGAAATAAATCTAAATTTCCGAAACTTTTCCTGATACTTTTTATACTCACCTTGTATGCTGTGAAAATCCAAAGTAACGTATCCTACAGGCCTGTGACAGCATTATCCCCGACGTTCTTGCGCGGGTGCATAATGAATGGATAAAATACATTGAGCTCTGCGTCCAGCAGCAGAGACAACACAATTGAACACATCCTTAAGCTACTTCAATCAAGTTTTCAGAGTGTGTTTTAGTTTGGAAAGTGTCAATGTTTTTCTTAATAACTTGTGAACCACAGAAGATAACTGAAATCCGATTACAGGAATGAACTCCTGAAAAAAAGGATATTGTTTGGTATGCCATATGACATCCTTCCCATTTAAGGAAATGAACCTTGACCCAAAAGGGTGGATTTCAAAATTGCAGGCAAATTCCAAAATGCTGTCCCAAAAAATAGATCACGCCATCGCTTATTTTACAGATCATTTCCGAAATACAGCTATGACCAGAATATTAGACTTTTGACTGTATATTAGTCGTTCCCAGAATTTCGATCCAAAGTGTCAACTCCCAACGGTAAAGGATGGGTTAGGATATTTGAAGATGGAGTGGGGTGGATCCGCTTCTTGCGCATTTTTGGTACTACGGACAAAAACATGCAGAGACATATTCTACAGAATAACATGTATCCCCAAGAAAAAAATTGCATGTCTAGAGGCTGGATTTTCCAACAAATCAACGATCCTAAGCACACGCTCAATCTTGCTAAGCAATATCAGGCCTCAAAAACGGCTCGAATTCTTGACTGACCATCGCAATCACACGACCTGAACCCAATCGCATATCTCTGAGAGGTTCTTTTTCGTTGCTGCAAAGATGAAAAAGCATCAAAATTGGGCGGCAAATTTAAGATGCTTCAGGAAGAATGGGTTATGCAAGTAAAAAGGGAAGTCATCGCCTGGTACAGACAGCAACCCAAAGAATTTTATCTTACTGGTTTTGAGGGGCTTGTGAAACGATGGGGCAAGTGTCTCAATGTACAGGGCGATTTTGTGGAGAAATTAAAGCAATTTTCAAATCAGTACTCGTATTTATTTCATTTCTATATCCACTTGTAACTTATTTACTGACTTCCACTCGTGTATTCACATTCTGCATTCTCATTAAGTCCAATGTAATAAAGTCTTAGTTATTCAATGACTTGTAACAGTTTGCGCAGATTTTATGAGTAAAAAAAACATATATTTTTTATGCAACAGTTTTTTTCCTGGGAAAAAACCTGAAGAAGTCATGGGTGATTTAAACCCTGTACAGTTAGTCAAAGTTGGCCGGCTTGGTGGCCGAGAGGGTTAAGGCACAGGTCTTTCCGCTCTCGACACCAGCGAGTCGCGGGTTCGAATCCCGCCCAGGGCATGGATGTTTGTGTTTGTTTCCATAATCGTTCTTTCATCGTCATTAGGGGATAGTACAATAGACCTGAGGTCGCAGTGCTTGGTTCTAAGACAACCACCCCTTTCAAAGTCATTACTCATTAGTCAAAGTTGGCAAAAAACAGTCGAATTTAGTTATTGTAAAATTTACCTTAAACATACTGTATACAGGGTGTCCCAACTGAGTAGAGAACCTTAATACCTAAGAGAATCATCCCCTTGTATGTTATCCGAAATGTTACTATTAAAGAGATATTAACGATTTTTTCATAATCCCTACCTTATTCCGTAAAAATGTTTTTTCGGGAATGTATGTCGTTTTGAAGAATTTGGTTAGTGGAATTATAGTCTTTTGGAACGTAGTAAATGATGATGATGAATCTAAAGGAAATAAATCAAGTCAGCAACACGGGTAGGTATTTTTAAAAACTTCTCCATTAATAGACTGTCAGAAAAATATGAATACATGTAATAGGTTAAAAAAAGAAACATGCAATGTAACAAGCACAGATGGAGAACGACTGTCATACCTCACGGATGACCTATTACATGTACTCTTTTTTTTTCTGACAGTCTATTAAATAGAGAAGTGTTTAAAATACCTATCAGTGTTACTGACTTGATTTATTTTCTTTAGATTCATCATCAAAAGTTTCGGAAACATCATGACAACTCAGAACTTCCTACTTTAACCTTGATTTACGAAAAATGTTATGCATGCAATTCGTTCATTTTCTGAAATTTAATACTAAGTTTTCCATAGAATACAATTCCACTAACCAAATTTTTAAAAACGACCTACATCCCGAAAACACATTTTAACAGATTAAGGTAGCGGTTACTGACAAAAATCACAAAATTCTTAATATCTCCATAATGATAACATTTCGGATAACACACATTGGGGTGATTCTGATGATATTGAGATCCTCTATTCAGTTTTTCATTTTGGGACGTGTATCGTTTGGACACCAACTCGAGCGAAGCCGGGTATTACTCTAGTCAGTAAATAAAAATAATGCGCTTGATTTATTGTTGAATGAATAAATACCAATTTCATTTCATTAAACCAAATAATGTATTCAAAACTCTGATTTCAATTTTTATTCGATTTCAATTTCTACTCAATTTCATAATAATATATACATGTAATATTTCTGTTCATCTCAGCTTCACTTAAACTGAAATCATAACCTCTTATAGGTCTTATCCATTCATAAGGTCTTCACTTGAAAGCAACCTTCCCTCTCAACGCTTACAATTGAAGTAATTGCTCGCATGTTTGTTTTGATTCTTGTTTTCAAATTTTATTTTAAGGTCACTTTTTGCTTCTATTTTGAATATAATAAGGCTAAATTTAAAAAGAGAGTCTAATTAAAAGTTTTTGGGCTTAAAGCAAGCTTTTCCTTAAGTGAACTCTAAATTTCATCGAGGAAGTCAATTGCATTGAAACAAAAGCGGCGACTCCTTCGATATTTAGAGGTCAAGTAATAAAGGTGCGTTCCCATAGCAGTCAAGCGTTAGGGAGCGTGCACACTGGCAACTAAAAAGTCAGGCAATGAAATAGTTGCTCGAGGAAAAAAGTTGTTCACGCTAAATTCGCGCGCACACTGTCTTCTAAATAGTTGCTGGTGATTCACAAAATACGCTCAAATCCTTTTCATTTCAAGATGGATTTCGAACAAAATCTTATTGACAAAATGAGATAGGTAAATAAGATAAAATAAATACACAAACTAAATCTGGAAAAAATTAATATAATAAAATTGAAGTATAATAAATAAAATAAATCAAAATAGAATAAAGTAAATAAACTAAAATAATTAAAATAAAATAAAATATATAATAAAAATTAAAAAAGATAAAACAAAAATAAAATAAAAAAAGATAAATTAATTAATTTAATGTAAACAACCCGCGGGTTGCCCCCAACAGGCCGAAGCCCAACACAGGGTTTTCTTTTTGATAATAAAGGACAATCACAAACATCCATGCCCCAAGCGGGATTCGAACCCGCGACTTGCTGGTTGCGAGAGCGATAAGATCTGCGCCTCAGCGTTCTCGGCCAACAAGCCGGCTAAATTAAATAAATATAAAAATAAGAATAAAATTAAAGTATTTCAAAAATAAAATAAAATTATATAGATAAAATAAACAGTCAATCTTAATAAAATAAATAAATTAATAAATAAAATAAAAAAAATTAAAATAAAAAAATTGTAATAAAAATGTAAAATAAAAATGTATAAAAGCTAAATAAATAAAATAAAAATAAAATAAAATAAAAATATATTTTAAGAAACTTCTATTAATTCTAAATTAATCACATAATTATGCTAAACATAGCCTATATTAATTTATTAAATACCTCATTAATATCAACCTTTTAAAATAATCAAAATAAGAATAATATTTATTTAAACAGCTTATTTTTTTCTTCGGCAATGGCTAGCTTATTCCAATCCTGAACAAATTGTTCACTTATTTCTGTCCGTAATTTTTCTGTTATTTTTATCTGAATATTTATTTAACTTAAATTATAAAGAGCAGGTCGTTTTTCGATTTCGCTAATAAATAGCTCTATATTAATTGACATTTTTATGAGAGATTTTTTAAAAAAAGATGTTTACAGCAAAATCAGTCTGAAAAAAATTCCCAGATAAAATATCACCGCAGAACTTGTAGTATAAATAGGGAGTTTTAACAAGTGGGGGTGATAATTTTTTAGCTCAGAGCAACAAAATCATCACCAGTGTGCGCGTCCCTTCTATATCCTATTGATTCTATTCGAGTGAGCAACAATTGAGTTGCCTTGAAAATGGGTCTGGTTGCATCTTTTTAGTTGCTGCAATTTTTAAGTTGACAGTGTGCGCGCTCCTACAGAATTCCATGTAATCCATTTTGGGCAACTATTTAGTTGACAAAAAAAGTTGCCAGTGTGCGGGCACCCTTATTCATATTAACTTATAAAGAAAAGTAATGACCTTCAAATTGAAAGGCTCCACATACTGGCAATTAATTTAATTAAAGAAGAAAAGATTCCTGAATATTTTATGTGCACATAAATGTAGACATGAGATAATTTTATTTATTTTTAAAATGAACTATTATATTTTAAAAGAAAATAATCGCAGTCAAATACAAAGGATATCATTAATACCAATTAAGAATTTTACCGCTGAATACTGTTTTTTACCGCTGAATGTTAGCCGTGAAGGAAGCTATTATATACGAAAAACATTTCGGTAAAAAATTCCTAATTTTTTTTTCTACCTTTCAATATGTGCTTAAAATGTTGATAATGAATTATTTTTGGTAAAAAACATCTTCATGTATTCAAAAATTTAAAGAATGCATACTGCGAAATTTCTTAGCTCGATTCCTAATTGGCGATACTCAGAATTAAATATTACAACGGCAATGTAGGAGAAAATTAAATAAGAAGTAATAAGGGAAAAAAATGAGCGAATATATGCACTATGAGCAAATATTTTAAAACAAAACCTAATTTTATATATATTATAAATTTCTTTACAGGTACTCTTCATAGTTTCAATTTTAAAAGTTATTTGTAACAATGAATGGAAATAACGATTTGAATACACGAGACGAATTTTTGATTAAAAAAACAATCAAATCTTCGAATGGGTAATGCTTCAAGTCATTGAACGCTTACTGCTGTTACTTATTGGAAAGTAAATTTATTTCCATGGCTTTTTTTTTAACATTATTTATGATTATACAACCTATAGTTTGCGGAAATTCACTGCCCTTTACTTTCAAGCGAATTTTTTACTACGCAAAACCATGTTGGTGTTTTATCTTTATAATCGTTTCATTTTAGTGGTAAAATCATTCACGCTCCGATGAACCTAAAGTAATCAATGGTCAGGCCCAAGAGCAGTAAAACAACTCTTATCACAGTTAAAGGTCTAAAAAAGGACTCTACCGCTGGCTCGGCAGAGCTGAATTTGAGCGCGAGTCCTTTTTCAGAGTCCTTTCGTATCACAACTACCCTACAGACACCAGCTCAAGTGAACCACAGCTCAAGCAGTTTGTGACGCAAATTTGTAGGCGTGTTCTCTGGAAACCTTTGCGTAGTCATAGCAACGGTGATAGGGCCGAGATCCACATATGCTGGACATGTGGTTTTTATGTCACCTTCACGGAGGAATGTAAAAATTTAAAAAAAAAAGTTGTTTTTGAAGTTTTTCTGCTTAGGAAATCAAAATCTTAACAGATTTAAAAACTATTTTTCCTTAATTAATTAATAATTCGTATATTAAACCTGTAGATATAATATCGTAATATTATGATATAATATCGGATACAATATTATAAATTAATACAAGCAAAATCTCTTATTCTGCAATATATATAATGAAAATATGGAAAGGCAAATGCAATTTCGATAACGATTTCATTGTATGTTGTTGAAAAAGAAATTTTGTTTGTCTTATTTTATAATATTGTGAGTTATATCCGAAATTATTTGATAATATAGTACTTGAATTAAGTGATGGATTATTTAAATCTGTTTATCCCTCTGAACACAGATGCATTTCTTATTATTAAACTGTCTGTGTAAATCAAATTTTTTGAGAAACCATTGGATTTTTTTAGGTTTAACTTTTGTCAAATTTCTTATTTTTTCTTTATTATAAAATAGGCTTTTTAAATTCCAATTCCAAAATTTTTAAATGATCACATTTAATTAGATAAAGATATAACGTCATTTATTTTTTCTTAAATTTTTATAAAAGCTTGTGAAATTGTTATTGGGGACGTTATTCTTGGTTTATTTTTTTTCCTATCATAATTCCAACATTAGGGAAACCAGTAAATTTATGTTCAGATTTATATAAAAATCCTTAAGTTTAAAAAAATTATATTTGGAATTGTGTGGATCAGAGGTAAAACATCGTTTCCTTGAGAAATTCTTTATAAACGGAGCGTAATTTTGCACATTACTTATAATAATGTATTTAAGTTGCAGCCTGCGTTAGTTTTCACTTTATTGCATTTACTTATGAATTTCTATCGTTATTTAGTACATTTATTGGTATTATAATTATTATTATAACGAACATTGATTATGTTTATTTCTTATTAATGTAATAAATTTTTTTGCGTTGCTTTTTTGTAATAAAAACTGTAAAAGATTACACGAAAGAAACTGCGAGAGCCAATATACGTATGGCAAAGCACTAGCAAGGAGAGAAGAGCAAACATGCTGGGGGAGGGGGTGAGAATCGACACGCAATAACCGTAAGTACTGATCCCGTATATTTGAAGGAAATGTGGCGTTTCTTTAATTTAAGATGATCAGCGTCATTCATAATATTCATCCTGTCCTATGTTAATTACTCGAAGCGAAGATGAAAGTGCTTAACACGTGGGATTTTTCCAGTGTGCGATGCGAGTCCGCCATTTTGATTGCTTCGATATGGACTCTCCAATTTGGACTCTACTCGCTAAGCCACCTCGTTCGTGGCTTACATCTGGCGAGTCCATTCGCCCTCTGGACTCGCGTTTACGACCAACTGTGATTTCGTTTTGAGACCTTTTCAGAGACTCGGCCGTTTTGAGACCTTTTCAGAGACTCAAGTCGCACGTTATACCCAGCTGTGATTCGGGCCTTACGCAGTGATTCAAACAAAAAAGAAAAAGGTCCAGTGAGTGTATTTCTCCCTGGAGAGCTTTGGGATAAAAGGTTTAACCATTTGGTTCAGTCAGTGAAGCGTAGCTAATCTGGGCACGCAAAGTAAAATGCCATTGCACCTCAAGAGAGAGAGAAATTTCCACTCCTTTCCTCCTCTCAAGAACATAACAGTCTCTGCAATCCTCTTTTGTAGCTACGATTTTTTTTTCTAGACTAATTTTCATAGCGATAAATCTTTCACTAATCCAGGGGAAGTGAGACACATTAATTTTCACCGAAAGAATTTCTAGAAAAATTAATAAGAATGAAGAAATAAAACTTTTTTTAAGAAATATTTTTATTAAGCTGAAGTGAGCCATAAGTTACTTAATTACCATTTTATTAAGTAGCTAGAAGTTTGGCAACTATTAATAGCTAAATTTATTCTCTGTAGATGATTTCAAATGATTGTTTGATTAAAGATAAAAGAACGGTTATATGTTGCAGGAGAAAAAGGTGAAATTTACTTCCTTGAAATTAATAATCTACCGACGAAGTTTGGAAAAAAAACTAGTTCTCGGAAACTTAAAGAGGCAATCCTTGTTTAAATATTCATATCTGTCATTATAAACTATTTCGTATGTGAAGCACAGTTTCTCTAACACCATTTATAAAACATAAACAAGCAAAATAAAGAAATAAAAACATACATAAAATATTAAGTAAACTGCAAAATCCAACTACCGCTTAGAAGGAGAAGGAGAAGCGGTAATTGCATGAAAAGAAGGAATTTAAAATAATTTACAACAATTCAATTTAGAACTTCCCAGCTTGAAAATTTCTTTTAAAATGTTAGATTTGAAACTAATATCAACCATTATCATTATTATTGCACTTGCACACCAAACAATATTTCATGATGTTTTCTTTAAGAAAAATTAAGCATAAATTATAATCTTATAGAATTTGAAATATTCCTAACAATGAAGCATGCCGAATTTTGACTTCTTAAACGAATCCCTGGATTTACACGTGTGTTCAGATGTTACCGAAGACTGCAACCGGTGTGTGATGTCAAATTCCTCCTTATTTATATATATACCAGAAAGAGTTCAGTAACAACCAATTTAATGTCTGCCTAAATATAATAAAAAGGTCGAGAACATCATTCTGAATTTGAAAAAAATCTATGAAAGGTATGTTTATAAAAAGTTGTCGCCTTCTTTATATCTTTTTTTTAATGCAATGAAAAAATCTTTGCTTATTGCACTCATTTTATTACGGCATTGGTGGGGCGATGGGGAACCCTATCTTGCCGGAAGAAACAGGTTCGTTTGATGGTCAAGGTTATTTTCTAGAGCAACGTCACTGCCTTCCAAGTCTGCCTTCCAAGGATTTTTGCAAGGTAGACAAGTATTCGATAGAACGGGCGAGAAGTTAATTTAATTCAATATTAGATTGATTTGCTCAGCATAACATGAAGAAGAGAATCTTAATTTTTTTCTATTAAAAATGAAACCAAATAAGTGGAGTTCATTTTACAATACAAATAAACAATATTTATGAAAAAAATTTGCTGAATCACCTTATTTATTTATTTGTTTGTTTTTAATTCCGGAAACATAAATGCGACCTTTTTTTAAACGATTTTCTTGTATGATAAGACTATTTTTAAAAATTCAATTATTTCCAACAAACTTTTCGGTACGAAATTTAATAAAACTCTACAATAAAATAGTTTATTGGCGCACTTTGAGTTACGTACTTTATCTTTAAAAGATAAAGCAATTTTTTTAATCTACATTAAAAAAGTTTATTAGCCTATAAGATATAATAACTATAATATATATATTAAAAAT
>JAHWFO010030344.1:2537562-2553471 GCA_023313115.1 Rhysida immarginata
AAAAATAAACACGCATTAGAATGACAAAAGCTATTTTTATTATGAAAAATCAAATTCACATAAATGAAAGAATAAATTGATTGCGAAATTCATTAAATTTCTATCAGTTAAAATATACGATATTATACGAATTTCTATATTTCTATAAAATAAGGTTTATCTTGTATTGTAAGATAAACCTTAAGACGCACTTATTAATTTGGCAAGAAACCTTATTTATTTGGTAAATGCTTTTTTTTTAATTTCACTTATTTTAGAAGATGATCGAAGAAGGTAGTTTGCAATTTTTAAAAAGTTTTTGCTGTATTAATCAAAGTGCTCTTTCTCAGCTATCGTTTAAAAATAATATTTCGCATAAAGTTATTTTAATGGTAATTAATATTAAAATCTAATTGAAAAGTAAATATTATGAGATTAAAAGTGCTGACAACAGAAATTTAATAGGCATTTAGATTATATTTTCGATGTTATTATGACTACACAAGAGTATGACAAAGATAAAGTAAATAACTCAAGGAAACGTTTAATTTGGGTAAAAGCAGTTTCGGTTAACCCCTTTTCAATCTGAAATCACGCCTTAAAGTTTTTATTAGCAAAACAAATTTTTGAAGCCATTAACGAAAAATATGAAAATTTTCCTCGTTGAAGCAACTTTTGACGTCATAAAAAAGAGCATTCACGACGGAAAAAGATCATAACTTTCTCTCTTTGAAAAGGAAGATGCTCTACTGAATCGGGCTTCTACAAGGAGAAGAAAGAGCGAGACCTTTCGCCTCTGCCGAGAGTTAACCCTTTGCAACGCCTATACCTTTTACGACGGCGCTACGTGAAAGGTTTCAGCCTAGAATTAACGCCCCGATAGAGAGCTAAAACGAGCAAGTAAAACGATACTGAACCTGATTGTGACCCCACCCTATGCCTTTTTTCCTCCTTGCGGCAAGGGTGGCCTCGGGGAGCACGTGCGGGCGTGGAACAGCGGTCACGTGCTCTATTATTTCTCCAAATCATTCACGCGCCTTGTGGACCATGACCTTCTTCCCACTACTTGTTATTTTACCCAGTTGAATCAAGGAAAAAAAAAATCGACTGCTAACCTCGTAATATGATTTCACCGCTATATAAAGGCTGGTTGATGGTCGTGAACTTGTAAGCATTTTGGACAAATTTTATCCACACCACAACACCGTCTCTGGCCCGGCTGTGAATTGATACGCCTGTGGCGCTGAACCGGGTTCGAACATGAGGGAACTGGTGAGTAGCTACTGCTCAGAATTTACCTCTCCTACTCTACTAACATCCTGTCCGATTTCACGCCGATCATCTCCGGCTAACAAATTCCTTTCAAGGAGAGAATCAAAATATGGAATAATTTTATTAATATCAGTGGCTACTAATTCACACTAAAACAACTCTTTTCTTTATTTCGCGATTCTCCTTTCTATAATCCTAAACGAGATTTTTCTGTAACCTGTATTTCTCGAAGAGAAATCTCTTCACTGTAGGAATGGCATGTACTGCAGGGAAGTACAAGAGCTGGAACTAATTTAATGCTATCATAAAATTGCCTTGCAAACAAGAAAAATCAAATTTAATAAATTTACAATACTATTTATTGACAAAGAATTCTTTATAAAAAACTTAACTTTCCGAAAGTTTCTTAAAATAATATTAAACTTGTGCATCTCCACTTTATTTTCTAATTTTGACCTTCTGTATCTTTTATTTTCTTTAACTGAAACCTCACTATTATCCTTATATCTTTTAAACTCTTTTCTTCAAATATTATCAATTGAAAGATTTTTGCCCACCTAAAGGTATCTGTGAACTGTTCCTTTTCTTGCTTTGTGAGCACAAAGGCTTTGTCTTAGTGTGTTGACTTCCCTTATTTAGAATTTTAGAAGTATAAACTAATATTATATTTTTATCTGCATAATCTTTTCTTGAGAGTTTCTAATATCATTTCTAGAGTGATTTTTAATGAGTCGAAATATATGAAGCGACTTTAGGCTTCGATTCCTAACGCACTCTATTATCGGAGACGATTTGCTTTCCTATCTATCTTTAAATAATAATTAAGTTATACTAATAGTTTACGTGGAAATTCCCCTTTTATAAATTATAATAGAAAATAAAATATTATAATTTAAAATATATAATCCACCAATTATAGTTCCAATATTGTTTGAAATGTGGTTCAGTTTTTTGGAAGAGTTTTCTTATTTATTTTTTTTTTGTAGAAAGAAATATCTTGTAGAAGGCAATATTTTTCTTTAAAATATTAAAGAAAAAGTATTTCGTCAACTTCTTCAAAATCTTCAATTTCCTTCTACAAGATACAGTATTTCTATTTACAAAAAATCATCAATTACAAAAATGAACCACATCTCATACAACATCGGACTATAATTGAGGCATTGACATGGGGAAGGTAATAAGTGCCAAAAAAATAAACTTTTCAATTTTCAAAAAAAAAGTGAAGCATAAAACGATTTGCAATCACTTTGTTGCTGAATTTATTACAAAATACAAATGTAGATTGACAATACATACTCACTTTATCTGTTAAAAATATAATCTGAAAAAAAAATATGCACAATGTTAGCTCAAAATGTATTAATTCTAGGAAATATTTCCCATGTCAACGCCTCAATTGGGTAACTGTATATTTTAACTTATTTTATTTCATCTATTTTTCTATTATAATTTATAAAGGAGAATTTCAACTTAATCTGTTAATACAATCTATTCCTCTTTTTTTTTTTTTTTTTTTTTTTACTTAAAAGTTACACTAATTAATTATGTTGAATTATGTTAATTATATTGAATTCAACTAATTTTAATTGAATATTCAGTAAAAAAAAAGAGTAAAAACAATGATGGATGAGCTCTTTTAACAATAATATAGTCTATATTAACAAAAAATTAAGCAAAAACTGTGGAATGGAACAACCAAAAAAAAAGAAAAAAAACAAACAAAAATCTCCTTGTGGATTAGAGATTTCCCCTTTTTGGTAGTCTATATTGTCAATTATTTAGATAGATAGTATGTAAATTGGATTTATGTGTACACACATTAAATTTCGTGTGAGTGAGTGTACGTATTTTAAATTAACGGCGTCGTCTTATTCTAAATTAAAGCCTTTATAAAGAAAGATGTGATTCTATAATGACATAACAGATGAGAGAATACCTTTCATGTGCTACAAATCATTCCGGATAACGTCTTATTGAGTTAATTCATGATTAATATAGAATGTCAGGTTTTCACGTTAGATATTTCTCATGATCAAATAATTCAGCGGCTGAGAGATTAGTGTGCTTGCTCAAAGACTCGAATTTTGCTCGGGCAAACTTTTAATTTTCTTCAATATTAAATTCTGTTATTGAGTATATTTTTTGTTGAATGTATTGAATTAAATTTAAATTTAAAACGTATTCTTCCTAATTAATTGTGAAATAATTGTAATATTAACATTTTAAACGAAACAATCATAAGAGGAAAAAAAAATTAAGCAAATTTCCATGCAGGGCATATGGCGCCCACCGAGATTTGGTGAAATCAGAGTCACATAAGCACTTCTTTCAAAAATATGGGAAATAAGAACATTTCTATGAACACGTACTTTAAGTTGGTCGAAGTTTGTATAGAATGGCGTAACTGAGAAAAATAGACTAGTTATTGTTATTAAATAACTATCATAAATTCATCAAAGCAGATTCTGAATTGCGCAACAATTTAATGATTTTTAGTTAAGCTTTTTGTATACAAAAAAGAGAATAAGACAACTAAGTAGCCATAAAAATCAAAATCAAGATTAAAAAAATTTTTTTTGAGTTACAAATTTTGTTTATGCTTAATTTTTGGTTGATTCCCCCACGCCCCAAATAATATGTATAAATGACATTTCTAAATACTGAGAAAAGAGTATCTTTGGTTTTTTTTCTCCCTTACATTTTAAAGTAGAGAAAATGAAAGCGTGAAACTCAACGGATTAATTGAAATATTTAATAATCAGACGCGCTTCTGATTGAAATAATTTGGAAAATACGAGGAACCAGGAAAGGTGTCAGTTAAGCTTTAGGAGTGGCCGAAGTAATTTAGAGAATGGCCATAAATCAGGCGCTTTTAAAACGGGAGAAACTCTGACAGCCAAATGGTCGGTCGAAGTGGTCATCGTTTCACATGAGAGATGAAACGGCAACGATCTCTTTCCTCCTGCAACCCGCTCACTGAAACAAGGTCAGAGGCTGAGGTAACCCGTTGATTACAGGGAGCTCGGTGCGTCCATCAAGTAAACCGTAAACATCATTAAACGAGTTCACCGAGTGGCCGGAAGGAAAACGATCGCTCCCGCTTTTAAAGAGCTTAAATACTTCTCCGTCTCTCAATGAAAACAGTATTCAGTATTTCAAGAAGTCAGAAATTTAGAAGCAATTGCCCTTTGGGATTAGCGAGAATTGCTTTGTTTTTATTTTAAATATATTAAGAGCGATTTCATTTTTAATCCCTTTGAACTACCCATTTCCTTTGTGAGAGAGGAAAAAGTAATTTTGATTCTTTAATTATCGGGCCATTAAAGAGAATTTTTTTTCTTCCGAAATTTTTTTTTTAAAATCAAGCTTTAAAGTATCAATATGTTTATTATTTATTATCTTATATCAAAAAATGTTATGATGGCAATAGCACATTCAATGAGATTGCTTAAGAAATGATAAAGATCATGCAATATTTGCCATGATTAGTGAACCTTGTAGAATAAAATTCTTTCACAAAGTAAATTTCAATTAAGAAAATATTCTTTATAAATGGTAATTTGTTTATGACAAATTTAGAAACGACAGAAAACCTTATTATATAAATTATGAAAAACGGTATAATTATTGAATTTCATAAATGCCATTAATATAGTACAAATAAAATTAGTCAAAACTAAGTTAAACATGTGGATAAGAATATACAGTAAAGAATACATAAAAGGCGCTCTATGTATTTACGTTGTGGTTAAAGAGCCTTTTAGATATTCTTTATAGTATTACTGTAGTAAAAAAAAAATCAATTAGCAATTTAATTATTAAGTCCATTTGCTGGTATTTTGCTATTTTGAATTAAATTGACGCCTTTATTTTACAATCGTAGATCAAGCAAACATTTTAAAGCACATAAAAAAAACTATTTATAAAACTATGAATCTCTTCATCTTAATAAACAATTTTATTAAATGGCTACAAAATTAAATTGTAAAATTAAAAGTAGTATAGTATCATTAAGCTGTAATGATGGTTTATAATTTGTCATTCTTGCACATTTGTTTTAGGTATTAATAGCTTTCGTCTTATGTTGCTTGTGTGCATTGGTGATGGCCGATGGTTATGGAGGAGGAGGAGGAATGCCAATGGTGATCGGCGGTGGTGGAGGCAGCAAAAACGGCAAATGGAAGATGAAGGCCAAGGGGAAGGGCATGCAAAACCTCTACACTTACGGCGGCGGCGGCGGGGGCGGCCACGAATATCATCACGAGGACAGCAATGAGGTCTACTATTATCCTGTGCCCATCTACACGCCGTACCACGCGCATGAAAGCTACGAGTCGCACAAAGAGGACGACCATAAGGTCTCCGTCATTCCTATCAGCACAGGAGGAGGAGGCTACGGGGGCTACGGCGGTGGCGGCGGTGGCGTTGACTACGGCTCTCTCCTCAAACTGCTGGCCATGAGCGGCGGCCACGGGTAATAACAACGAGTTCCTTTCACGTCGATTCTAAAAAAAATTTATTAGGTATAAAAACCGACTTGCATCAAAATGCTTTTTTAAAATGGGTATCAGGTGATCTAACAAATAATAATCTCTTTATTATTTAAAGGGTTAATGCTGGTAATTAGCATGGAAATTATAATCTAATTTTAAATGACTTAATGGTTTAATTTCTGATGTGTAAAGACTATTTAACAAATTTTATAGGAAAAATGCAAAATTCACCATAGATATAATAATTTAATGAAGCTATATTTCAACTTACCTTTTTTGAAAGTAAATACGTTTTAAATTAGTTAAATTTACAGGCAAGTCAAAATTCTGGTTTTACTCTTGTCAATAACAACAACAATAATAATAATAACAATAATAATAATATGCATTCTAGAGAGTTCCATAACTTATTTGGAGAAAATACGTAGAGAAAAAGATAAACAAGTACTTAAGTTCAAACATGTGAAGTTTCTGCTCTGAAAAAACAATCAAGGAACATTGACTTTAAAAGCCTTAAATTAAAATGCTCACCTAAAAACTTCAAAATACAAATTATTGCCAACGAACAATTTTTCAAAAATTATTAAGTCAATAAATATAGAGACCTGGTTGCCAATGGCAACTTGTACCTATTCAATGTTTATAAATTAAAGAATGCAAAGTCAAATCAAAATCAAATCTCATAACTCATTCAAGTTAGTAATATATTAATTTTTTTTTATCTAATTGTGTATCATCTGTATCTACTTTTTCAACAGGCAATACACTATAAATTTGCACCGTGGAAGGTACATACCATAATGGTTTTTTAAATAGCATTATTAAGAAACGTTTTGGTGAACTTTTTTATCTTAAAAAAAGGAAAAAGTTTTTCACAACATCTCCGGTTTCTACCAGATTCCAAATATTTCATTTAATATTCCTTTTGGCTGTCGTTAATTTTCTCGTCGAGGAAATTAGACCTTGTTTTGAAACTTTTAGCTGAATATTCTAGTTTAAAATTTTTAAACTTTAATGTTCCTCGGTTGTTTTTTCGGAGCATGAACTTAATTTGTTTGAACTTAAATACTTCTATCATATACAAGCAAAAATGATATTTATTAATAAGCCACAAATTTAAAATTAATATCATTGTAAATAATGTTTTTATATGAGTCATTAATCGTTCAATTTTAATCAGTCTCATTAGTCGTTAAATTTAATTATCACTTTTTAAATTCATTCAATTCATTCAATCATACTTATAAATAGTATTAAATTTAATTTTCCTGAAAAATATCATTTTAGGCTAATTGCCTAAAGCTTTAAAGTACGTTATTAAATTTAAAGCAACCGAATAATATTAAGATAAACATAAGATGGGGAAATACTTGAAACATGACAGATTAAAATAAAACTTTTAAATCACTTACTATGAAACGTAATATTTTCAATAAGAGCAAATTTTTAAAATTTCCAAACGGTTAAATTACACTATGAACACTAGAGTTCGCAGTTAACGCGCATTCAATATAAAGCTATTTTTTTCACCTTTACTTTAAATGTGGTTCATATATACTATAAATCTCTAAGTCTCACGAAATAATATTTATATTTTAAAGGTTTTTCCTAAAGTTTCTTATTTTTGAGGATTTCTTTTGTTTTAATGAGTATTTTGGAATATTTTTTACTGAAACCCGTCAGTTTAAAAAATTTTCATAACGGTTTTATAAAGTAAATTTACTTGAAGAAAGAGATCAATATAAATTGGAATTGCACATTTATAATTTATGAAATAAGTTAAAAATAACAAAATTAAAATCTCATAGTTTCTCGCGTTAAATCGGATACGGGTATTTTAAATAATCTTTTAAAAATAAATTTCGAGTTTAATATTTGAAATACAAGTTTATATTAAGTTTTATCCAGTCTCATCCATCGTTATAAGAAGTAAATAGTATATTATACCCAGTTAGCCATCAGTATAAAATTTCCAACTCAAATCTGTATGTGTTATTTTTGAGGGAAACTATTCCTTTTTTTTAAATCATTGGCAATTATGTAAACTTTCGTATACACAAACTATATTCCGTTTTTTAATTTGCAGATTTCATCATCGATTTACAATACACATTCTAAATCTTTAATATTTTTTCTCAACAGATACTAACAGTCTATTTGAAAGCCGACCATTTTTCCGACTCTACCAATTCAACACCCGACAGATGCCCGTCTGTTCGTCCTCTCCATCATTTCAGGAATTCGAGTTTAATCCAACTCTCTCAGTACAATGAAAAAAAGAAAAAGAAAAGAAAACCTCGACTCTATACTTGAAAATGGTTTACCGTTTGAAAACAGTTTCGTCAATTTTATAAAAAAAATTTTCTTTGAAAGATGTTAAACTTTTAAACAGTAACTTTTAATCTTTTTAAACGCTTGACGTTTTTCCTGTATATAATAATATCTATAAATATTCCCTGTAAATATGTTTTTGTATGTTTTAAATAAACGAGCTCGTTACCTTATTATGTAAAGAGTAAAGTGCAGATTTTTTTTTTAAATAAAATATGTTTTTGTTAACAAATAAACGAATTGATTATTTTTCCCTCCTAATAAATTTACATGCATACATAATTAAATGCTTTTAAGAAAATTTATGGATTGTAAATAAAATGCTCTAAATTTTTTTATCAATATCATGGAAGAAGCGCAAGAAACCGGTGGTTGCCCTTTGAATGGGTTATTTCAACCGCGTGTGGGGGGGCCCAATTAATCTTTCTGTTACTGTGATCATTATGGTTTGTCCTTAGGGAAGGATTACCGGTTATTTAGTCTACAATTAACAAATTTAATAAAAATGACGATAAAATACGAGTAAATGGGGGATCCTCTTTTATATTAAATATTTTTACACCAAAATTACCGGGTTTGGTTTTCAATTACAGGAAAGCAATTGAAAAACTCGGCTCTTATATTTGAAAGAATTTATCGAACAGGAAATTTATTTAAAAAAAATCCTAAAATCTATTGTATACGTATAACGGGAAATTTAATGAATTGAATAAAATGATCTCAAAAAAAATTAACACTCTATTATATCATTCCTATTATATTCATAACCATTAGGAAAATTAAAATTAAATTGAATTTTACTGCAGTTTATAATATTAAAATATTTTTTTAGCGCTCGAAATGTAACATCTGGCTGAATTATATTTTTTTTACTCTGAGCTGTATAATGAAGTTATATTAATCTTTTCTTGATCTCATCTAGTTTTTGTTTTGTACACCTTCTTTGTTTTTTGCTCACTTATTTAATATTCACCCATTCAGGTTATAGTATATCTTTTCACACTATTACTTTTTTTTTTTTTTAATTTCCAAACAAAATTTTCTTATGACCTCCTTTTCATTATCATATTAAACTATCTTTCTTAGTTTTTTGTTCAGTTCACCATGAATTTTAAGCAGTTTTGATCTTTTATTATCTACTTCTCTAATTCCTTATTATATGTTTTAATTCACGAAATTCAATTAAACACTATTGCTGAAGCTCAATTCAAATTTAATTTCTATATTTTTTATATCTTAAAATCTTTTAATATTTCTTCTGAATTCATCACCAGACTCAACTTTCAAAGTGAATTTGTAAACTAAACATGGCATTGTTTCCTTTGTTGTTACAGGGTACAAGCTCAGAATAATAATTCAAGCTTTAAAGTTAATATAATATTCAAGTATGTATAGTATCCCTCTTCAGTTATCATTCGTTGAATGCCTCGCTATGAAAATTTATGATTTATACATGATGTGCCCAAAAAGAGATTTATACATGTAGCGCCGTTGTATCTAATCGAAGTTGGTCAATAGATGTAATGTCATCCCGGCTCCTCACGTCCCAAAACAGCTCACTCTGCCATGAAGGCCGGAAAAATGATGCTCAGTTTATTTTTCGAAGAAGAAGGGCCCATACAACTCACTGGCTAGAACGGGGCGAAACAATTAACGCTGAACGGTATACCCTATAGGGGAGAGTGGTCTTGGTTCGGACGAAAATCAAATTTTTTCTCCTTGTGGGTTAATCATGAACCAAATAGTGAATGTGTATGTCGTATTTTGTACTCTAAACCTTTCGTCACTTACCTGTACATGTGATTTTTCAGTAATCACACGATAATCTATATACTTTTATATTTTAAAAAACCTCTGCAATGTCCGAAGCAATCCCTGGATGTGGAGTTGCTTCGGACTGTCGCGGGGTTGTTTCGGATAAACTGCTTTTCGCCATTTTAATGAAATACAAAGTAACTTTATAATCAAAAGAACACGAAAATGTTATCATAATTTGCCTAACATTATTACATTATAAAAAAATCACAATCACTTGACTAGCAGCTTTATTTCATTTAGAAGCAGGGCTAGCAGATGTGATATTTCTACTGCGGCTTTCACTTTCTGTATCTTCTGGGGCTCGCTCTTCTTCAGGAAGGAAGATCTTGCCCTCTTTTACTTTTGTAAATTCTAACCAAATGCGTCCGAACCAACCCTCTTTGTTGTGTCCGAATCAACCCCACCACGCCAGAAATGAAATAAAACCTTGATAAGGCCTAACGATGCACATGGCCGAAACGACACTGCAACACGTTAAGTAAAGTACTGTCCCTCAGGAATAAATGTCTAACTGTTAACATTTCTCGTATAACCTCTCTACAAATTGACGAACAAACCTACTCAAAAATTTTTTTCACACTCCCGAAAACAAATTTTATTTTTTATTTACTTATCTTTGTTGTGATCTTTCTGGCGAATAGATTTTCATAATCTGTAAAGTGTCGGACACTAGGGATAATTTTTTAGGCAGCGTGCGTATAGTTTCGACTGAAAAAAATCGATTTGTCCGAATCAAGACTACTCTTCCCTACTGCAACACGTTGCTGAAGCCGAAACGGGCCATCGAAAACAAGCGCAGAGAGATGCTCTCGAAATGGATAGTGCTGCTCCAGGACAACGCTAAGCCACTTGTAGCCAAGAAGTCCCTCCCCCTGCTGGAAACATTTCGATGTGAAGTCCTAAAACATCTTCCATACAGCCCCAACATCTCCCCATGTGACTCCAATATTTTCGGCCCCTTAAAAAAATCACTGACAGGTCATCGGTTCACCTGGGACAAGGAAGTGAAGAACATCGTGGAAAAATGATCCCTATGCAACCCAGGAATTCAACATTGAAGCCATCATTATCAAAGGCAATTATGTGTAGGCGTTATGTTACACATTAACTGTACGTCAAATATTTTGTACTTAAAATATCCTGTAATAAAACTACCCCGTAGTCTCCTTTTCTTTTGGGCACACCTTATATATATAGGCAGTTATGTATAGTGATTTTATTTGGTGGATCCAATAGATCAATTTTAAGGAATGGGTTAAATTTCTCTTTCGGATTAAAGTTTGTCCGGCTCATATTATGATGACATACTGGTCTCAAGTCTTTGCTATACGTTGTTTCTTCTAGTTAGTCTACTACATATACTAATTTTTGAAATTACAATCTTCTTCATTATATCTAAAGAAACTCTTCGGCTTAGATTTTCAAAGAGTAACGATAGCTTTCATTTTCTACAGAATAACAAATTTTTTTTTACTCTTTTCTTGAAAACCCAGAAATTCCTTCAAAACACGATTGAGAGTTTTGGCCAGCACTGTAACTAAGCCATTAAGCAAAGAGATATTTCGTTTTATACATTAGTATCCTCATCCAATACCAGCTTTTACACTTGTTTAAAGATTTTTTTGGGCGATGAACATCTTAAAAACTGATAGGATGGCTTCACATGAAAGTATTATATTCCAGTTTAACACTTCGTAAGGAATAAAAAAATCAAACCTTCTACTCATGGAAATCATGCTTAGTGGTTTTCTAATTGCCTGTAATACAGTAATATATAATTTTTAACACATTTTCATAGAAAAGTGCTTATGTGATCGGTTTGTCCAGATGTCCGTCCGTTCGTCTGTAGACATAATTCCAACAATGCATTGCGTACAGTGAATTGCTCAAAGAGAAAAATCATTCTTGTATTGGGGAAAACGCGTGCTGAGCACTTAGTTTCGGCTCTGCGCGTGCTCTAAACGTTATTGAGATAGTGCGCATGCAGAGTGCACGTGATTGACGATTATAGAAAGAGGAAATCGGTGCCTAAACCAAAAGAATTTCTTTTTTCGCAGGGAGCTTATTATTTAATACGATAACTTGAAAACGAATAAACTATTTCACACTCTGTTTCACTAATCTATGAATATGGGACAGAGCACGAACAAATTCGAAGGTGAGATAGCCGGAATAAGTACAGTAGCACGTGCTCTAATGGTATCATTATGACACCCCTTAAAATTTCCAATGACAAGATATGGCATGCATATCAAACAACTCGTAACGACATGACGTGAACGAATTATAAGAGTAACTAGTAATAATAGAAAATGGGCTAGTGGTACGTGTTCCAATGGTGCCATCTGACACCATTGGAAACTTTCAATGCTAAGATTTGGCGTGTAATATATCAAGCAACTCGTAACGAAGTGTCATGAATGAATATAACCAATAATTAATGATGGTCGAAATTGGTTTACAAGTACGTGTTCTAATGGTACCATATTACACGTTTGGAACTTTTAAAGCTAAGCTTTAATTCGTGATCCTGGTGTCTGTCAACACAATTACTCGTATAAAGCATTAGGAAAATGTCTGACTAGTGAGCATAAGACTTTCCTGCGTGGTCGTTTTCCGCCGTCGTTTGCCGATGAAGCCTCCTTCGTTGCCAGCGTAGAGGATTCGTCTCGACTTCCCGTTACATCGGCTGGGGTGGGGGGGGGGGCTAGGTCAACATGTTGAATTGCTTGGTTGTCATTTTCTTTAGTCTCAACTCTCGAAATTCGATCACCAGATTGTCGTCTCGCCCGCTCGTCTTTTTATGTTCCCGTCGCCCCGCCCTACCTCGCTTGTTAATTTGCATGGCCAATAGTAGATGGGAAGAACAATTCTTGTAAAGGGGATGACAGGGCGGACGGCATGTTTTTATTTTGCTCTGGAGCACGTGGAGCTCCAAAGCCGATCGATTCTCCGATAGTTCACCCGCTGGTTCATGCCTTTTTATCATGTTGGTAATAGGCTTAATTCTTAAATATGCTGATGGTTATTAAAATTGCAACACCAGGAAGAAGGCATCTCGTGGACCCGAAATTTACATGATGCCTAGATAATGAAAGGACATGCAGAGGAATAGCAATCATATGCAAAGCATATGCGCCAGTAGCATCTCCTGGAAACAGTATAAGAGGGGAGAACAGAGACGCACTTTTTTGTTTTGGAATTGTATCAGGTCGTTGCATATCAAATGTTGGTTTTCGAGGTGGGTTCCGCGCTTCAGCACGGTTTCCACGTTTAGTAGCAAGTACCCGTAACAAAGTGGTACATTCTCAGAGATAAATCTGTCAGCGACCAGCTGCCTGAAATTTGCATGTCTGCGATGATATTTAATAGCGTTTGAACCCAAGCGAAGATAGTCATGACTTCATACGAATTACGTGTGATAATGCATTACGAGTTCAGGTTGAATCACACTGCACCCAACGCCTCTCGAAACATCAATAAGGTATTCGGTGTAGGCACCATAAACGAACGTACTGTCCAATGTTGATTCCGAAAATTCCGGGCGAGAGTACGGACCTAGCAAATGAGCCACGCGGCAGACCGCCCAACGTGTTGAATGACGCTGATCTGAAGCGATCTGTGGAAGGGGACCCGTCAAAAATTGTTCGGGACCCTGCAGGGGATCATGCTGGATCAGCGTCGACTGTCAGTAGACACCTTAGGACCATCGGCAAGGTGAAAAAGCAGGACAAATGGGTCCCACATAAACAGTTTGGTGGAACATCCGTGGTGAAGTGCATTGCAGCTTCCTGCAGCAGGGGGAGACGATCACCGCTGCGACCTACTATCGTGTACTGCATCGTAAGCACACAAAACTGTGTCAGCAACAATCTGCACTTGTGCACCGCAAAGGCGTCCTACTGCTGCATGACAACGCACGTTGCACGAACGACCGTGCAGGCGCTACAGGCTTTGGGCTACGAGGTGCTTCCACACCCCCGTCCTCTCCAGACCTCTCCGCTACCAACTACCATCTTTTCCAGAGCCTGGACAATTTTTTCCAGATGAAAACATCCCTAACCCAAGCAGACGTCGAAAACTCATTCCGGGAGTTTATTGAGTCCCGTGACCATGGATTCTATCGGAGAGAGTTCGAGAAGCTGCCAAATCGTTGGCAACAATGTTTGGATTGCAATGGGGGTTATTTCGAATAGCACGTGTGAAGGTGTCCTTTCTAGAGGGCCATTAAAGATGACCTCTGCAATCCGACATTTGATATGCAACGACCTGATATTTGCACACGTGGAAGAAGATGCTATTCATACCAAGAAATTTGCAACTTTGATCACTGGAGAATTGTGACATGTCGTGACTGGGAAGAAATTGGGCTGGTGTTGGGCAAAATATATCAATCGTGATACGAACATGGAATCGATGGATCAAGGAGAAACGAAATGACCGACTTGAAGGATTCCAATGGCCCCCGGCCTCACCAAACGACCAAATGGGACGACAGATATCCTGGGAGCATAGTATTATCGATCGTACAGCCGTATAAGGAATCGTAGCTCAAAATTAGGGTTCGTTGCAGAGCAAATAGTTTCCCACAAATTGCTCGACTTTATCTATAATGAAGATATTTTGCAAGCTTCGTCCATTACTGCGGCTATCTTAGACTGCACACCATGAGCGCATCCTTGTCTATCGGCACCATGGTGAAAGGGTGATGGATTGCTGCGTCCTTCTTCAGACGGGTTTGTCATCTGGCATTCTAGTCCTGCTCGCATTTCCAGTACACTGACCAATACGACATTACATTTCACAGCTTTATACACAGGATCTGTCTGGGGCCACTTACCAGTAACATAATGCAAGACATCAAGTAGCAGGTATCTCCTAACAATTCCTGGATGTCCGACTTCTTCCTTAGCCTACACATTCATCGAAACTTTGGCCTTTTGTACACATTCGATTCATGACTGATACTCTATGGATGACCCGCAGCTATAAAAGGTGAGCTTTGGCAACGCGTGGAAAAATATGGATAAACTTACCCTAAATACGCATCCAAAGCCTCTTTTTCTGTATGCCGATACCAGTGGTATCAATTATTTTTATCCATTGTGGCTAAATAAGGTGCGACCAGAAATCATAAAACCACTTGCATTTTTTGATACTACAAAACCTAAAAAAATTTAATCACAACATCGTCATTACAATACATATACACTGAATAAATACGAGGGGAGATCAAAAAGTAAGTTGCACTAACTCGCCGCAGGAGCGCGCTGTGTGTCGCAATCTTGGGCAAAGCGGAGAAAGGGACATTAACTGCGCAGACGTCGGATAGGACGGTTGCTGTGGTTTCCCGTCGTGTTTTGTGTGACTAGCGGGCTAAAAGCAATGGCGCGTCAACTGGATGTCCACTCCAAACTTGAGGTGCGAGCAGCAATCCGATTTCTATGGGCCAAACGGGTGAATTGCACGGTCATTCATCGTGAAATCACTGCTGTATATGGAGAGCGTGCAATTTCCCGGTAACGCAACACCTCACAAGGCCCGCCAAACGTGCGAACTGCTGCAGCGATTCAAGTGGGAGGTTTGGCAACATCCACCATACAGTCCCGACTTAGCGCCATGCGACTTTCATCTTTTCGGTAAGCTCAAAACGGAACTCGGTGGACAACGATTTCGAAACGACGAGGAGATGAAAGCGGCTGTCACCGTGTGGTTACAAAACGCTGGAGGAGATTTCTATGCATCCGGAATCGAAAAGTTGGTTGATCGTTCGGATAAATGTTTAGGGTCTCTTGGGGACTATGTGGAAAAGTGAACCTACATTGTATGCTGCTATAGCCGTGTTGCTTTTATATAAGTGGTGTAATAAATGGCCATACCGTGGAAGTGCAACTTACTTTTTGATCTCCCTTCGTAATAATGGTCAAAACTTTAACAGGAAAAAAAACACAAACAAAATATACCCAGTGTCAGATCGTCGAAGGGAAAATAAAAATATAAAAGAAGAAATCGA
>JAHWFO010030344.1:2564376-2578978 GCA_023313115.1 Rhysida immarginata
TAGGCCTAACATAAATTAGCCATTTTTTACAATAGGCCTAACTTTAAGTAGCCATTTTTAACTATAAGCCTAACATTAATCAGCCATTTTTAACAACAGGCCTAACATTATTTAGTCATTTTAACTATAGGCCTAACGTTATTTAGCCATTTTTAACCATCGCCCTAACATTAATTAACACATTTAACAAAAGGCCTAACAGCAGTGAATTTTAAAATGAAATGAGCACGTGCATCAAGAAAGCTTCATAACGGGCACGTGCTCCAGGCTGCCATCAACAATGTTTAAATGATAAACAAAAAGTAACACTGTATTCACTTATGACTCGTCGGTAGGATTCGATTGATATATTACATGCCCTAAGTTCATATTCTTAACATTAGTGCACGTGCTTGAAGGGGTCCACGAGAGCTCATCAAAAGTTGATATATCCCAGGTAAGTTCTTCCATTTCAACGTTTTCGTGCAAACGATGGCCGGCTGGGCACATAAAGGTACTGATTAAGCTTGTAATCTTATATACCGTATAGCTTTAGCTAAAGCTCGTAATAAGGGGTCATTGAAGTACTTTTTGGGGGTCATTTTCTCGGACGTAGCATTTCGAAAATCGAAAAGAATGTCATATTCGACTTGTGCTCGTCATTCCCGTTCGAATGACATATTACATGCCTTATATTTCCAAAAAAAAAATTTAATGGGGGGGTTTGGGTCTCAATAGTCACGTGACCGTTAGACCGATTTCAATCACAAACTAATCAGGTGAGCCCAGGAAATGTCTCTATCGAAGAGCGAAAACAGAATTTGAAAAAGTTAAAGCATTCTCGAGAAATCGTCGGACATACAGACGGACGGACAGACAGACACACAAACAGAGCGAAACCAATATATGCTTTTCAGCATATAATAATGTGTTACATGGGTTACTCAGGAAGTATTGTAGACAAGGAAGAAGAATAAAAAATAAACAAAAATTTCACCAACCGTAATAATGTTGAGCAAGCACAATAGTCTTAATGTTCAGATGGGAAGTACTAGACCATCCCCCTACTCGCCTGATCTGTCACCATGCGATTTCGCTTTGATACCGAAATTAAAAGCTTCATTGCGTGGAAGACGCTTCCCTACACGAGAAGAGATCCAACACTGCGCGATGCGAGATTATCAGATTGGACAATGAGCAGCTGATGGTATTCGTCGCCTTCCTCATCGTTGGTAGAGAATGGTTGATTGCCTTGGAGGTTACTGCGAAGGTTCTTAAAGTGTTTTAAATGCGTTATTTGCAGATTATCGTGCTCCACATTACAGTAAATGATTTTTTTTTTTATTTTTACTCTTCTACATTATTGGTAAAGTATATTGTGTATTTTCGCATGTATATTAGGAAAGGTTTGTATAATAACATATTTACCTGCAAAAAATGAAACTTTATAGAATTTTGCGCGGCAAAGAAAAGACTTGTATAACATTCCTTACTCACTCTCAGTATAAAGACCTTGCAGGAGTTAGCAGGGCAGCTATCGATTTAATGCTACTCACTTCCGAACATAAATGCATATTCTTTCACAAATTGGATTCAAAATTCTCATTAAATCGTTATATTTCGCCGTGTTCAGGTACCTTTGTAATTTTTTTTCTCCATTTTTTCCTTATTTCTTACCTCTGCCAACATACTAAAATTTCGCATTCTCCATTTTTAATAATTCAAGAGCTAAACTCTTTTCTGATGTTTATTTATAAGTCATGTTCAAATGAAAGTGATTCGGACTATAGCGCGCGAGCACGTGAGTGCGCAGACACGAGGCAAACGGGTGATTGTTGACGTATCGTCTGCTTATTCGGATGGATGGATGGATGGATTACCAGCTCGCATCTCCCCCTTCAAGGAGACTAGCCGTATGGGATGAAAGGATGATGGTGAAAATAGACAAACACACACATCCCTGCCCTTGGCAGGATTCGAACCCGCAACTCGCTGGTTACGAGAGCGGCAAGATACCCTCTGCCGGCGTCTGCTTATTCTGATAAGCACTGCCGTGGAAAGTTACGTTAGGCTTATGCTCGTATTTCGCTTGTGTTACAATGGACCCTCCTATTAAATTTCCGTCCAAAACTGACCAACGAGCGGTGTTAATGTTTCTGACAGTTGAGGACATTCCATCAGTTGACATTCATGCTCGGATGTTGAATGTTTATGGAGAAGCATGTGTTTCGAAAGCAACCGTGGTGCGTTGGGCCAAAATGTTCCATGATGGTCGTGTGGAAACCGCTGATAAACCACGTCCGGGCCAAGCAATTCGGGGTACTCATATCCCAGGCTTTTCACTATAGCATATGCGGAACCAATACTGACGTTGTGATCCTTGGCAAGTGACCGTATGCTGACCCGCCTGTCCTCACGAATTGACTTATCCATGTCTGTCTTCAATTGATCGGTGATGACCCAGTGGGAGTCCTGTATTGCGGCAGGTGGAGATTTTTTTAGGACTGCGCGTCTATAATAGTGACTATAAGATGTTCTTCTTTCATATAAACAAAAAATTTTAATACTTTCAGTGCCCTTAGAATCACTTTCAATTGAACATGCCTTATATTTTACAATTATATTTTTAAGAAATACATGTATATCTAAATTAAGTTCAAAAATTATAAAAGTTAAATAGAGCTTATAGCATCATATAAAGAAATAACTGAGTAAATTCAAATTTACTTCATTAAGAAATGAATTAAATTTAAAATTAAGACAAAGAAAGTAATGACAAATTAAAGATGAGGAAAATAACTGGTAAGAAATTACTAAAAGAAAGATGTAAACGCAACCAGAGAGCATAATTAATATGAATAAATGTCCTGAAGAAAAAACGAAAGAGGAATATAAATGATAAAAGAAAAAAATAACTAACAAAATATTAATTAAATTTATGAAATTAAAAATTCAACATTTACTCCGTAAGACTAAAAATTGTAAGAAGTAGGTAGATATAGCAAAAAAAAACGGTAAAGAACGACGATATGCAAATAATAAAGACAAACGTACGTTCTTCTTAATAAAGTGTTGTTGTGGATATCATGCAATAGTTTTACTTGAATTATTTTCTTAACTGCAATTGCTTGATAAATTTTTTGCGTTTTTATGTGATTTGATTTTCTTGCATTTTTGTTTTCATTGTCTTTCTTCGTCTACGCTATCGTTTCTGCTTTGAGGAACAATTTTGATTGGCTAAAGTTAGTTAAATTAGCAACTTAAAGTTTTAAAATTTGCAGCATGTACTCTAGAAGTCAATTAAAAAAGCAGAATCTCAAAAATGATCTTAATTGATAAAATTAATGAAATTAATACGCACTACTGTATGAATTTTATTTCAACATACAACGACGCCTAAAAAATGAAAATGGACATTTTTAACGTTTCGATAAATTAACTTAAGAAATCTTTTTTTTTTAAATTAATATGGAACTCCCTATGATAATTTCTTTTCCAAAGATAGCATCCTAGCCATCGAGATCAAATTTTTCTTTGGATAATAAAAACACGAGAGTATACAAATTTTAAGGGACAATGATGCGGCTCACATGAAATCCTTATCAAAATGAAAAGTTTGAATGAACAGCTAAATTATATAATAGAGTGCAATCTGACTTAACAAGAGAGATACTGTTTTTATAACAGTGCCTAGAACAATTAGCGTAGACTTTTTGAGTCATTTTAAGTGAACATCACTTCTGTGTACAATAGTGTGCAATCTAACTTTACTATTATTAATGCTCTATTATTACATGAAAAAGTATGGAAAAATTTACTACTTAAGTAAAGTTTCGAGTTTCACTTCTTTGATAAAATCAAACGAATTTTATCAGACTTCTTTGCAAATCAGACCAGGGATTTGATTATTTTGGTGTAATGAATTTTCAATGTCTAACAATGTACGTGAATCGCTTAAACTCCAAATAGTACGGTTGAATACAATAAAATTTGATAAAATAATATTTCGTAAATTAAAGTATGCTACAAAAGTATCAAGGCATTCACTAATTTATTATTCGCATTATGCAGTACTCAGGATTTCCTTAAAAGAAATTCAATATTAACCTACGATAAAAAACGCTAACAGAAAATGTTCTTTGCGGAAGTTATCTAATTAAGTCAAAAAAAAAAAGTTGCACCCAGAAGGAATCGTCAGATTGAAAAGATATTTAAAAGGAAGTTAGTACTCCACCACCAACGAAAAATGATTAAACAATAAGCGTTTGTATGAAAAAAATTTATTGGTCAAAATACCAAAATCAATACAATTCTCAATAGGATGTTGGGGCTCCATTATCCTAATGCATTCTGCCACACATCATGGCATGGAGTCGTATAAGTTCTTAACGTAATCTTGACTCAGCTCCTCCCCTACAGATTGAACTTTAGCTTGTAGCTTTTGCAGATCTTGTGCCAGCGGTGGAGTCTTAACAGATCGTCTCATAGCATCCCATTGGTTTCTATGGGTGCAACTTTTTTTTTTTTGTCGATGAGTTTATATGATTCAATTTATTTGGAATCGACCGAATATTCTAACCTTATAAAATTAATGCATGTATCTCGAACTGCTTAGAGGAGCTGCGCATTGTTATACTGAAACAGCATTGATTTCTTCTATAATACTGTCATAATTTAATTTTTACAATAATAGTGCAAACTTTCACAAAGGAATATAATATACCAATTACTATATGGTTTGGAAAAAGTCATTATTTTCCGTGTGAGTGAAGAATTTCGGGAAGAATTTTCGAATTTTCAAACGGTACTACAAAGCTGAATCCAACGTTCGACTTTTTCACCTGTCTATTTATATGGTAATTCTTTAGCCTTAATAGAGTTTCTATTTATTCAGAATCCTGATTTACACTTTCTATACAAAATAATTCATCTTAAAAAATCCATCAATGAAAAATTAAAGCAGTTCTTTGCAGATTGTGGATAAGCAACAAACGTCCCTAGGAAATTAGGCATTTTCAAAATAACAATTTCAAAAAATAGGAGGTAAATATTGATTTATGAGTACTACAATAAGAGCATACGTATTTTGTTAGGTTGTAGGCTATGTCTTCATGTTAAACTTGAAAAAAATGTCATTATATAAACATATAATCGAATTTATTTTAATAAATTTTTAAATAATTACCTTTTGTAACTGTTTAAAGGTAAGGCCACACAGAGCGCTACGCGACGGACGCGATGGATGCGATGGACGGCACGGACGCGATGGGTAAAATAGGGTGGCCACACAGAACGCTACTCGACGGACGCGACGGATGCTATTTTCGCTCCGATTTGTATACAAGTTCGTTTATTTCATTGCTTATTTGAAGATTTACGTAAAGAAACAATGTTTATTACAATTATAATTATGCCAAATGTTTCTTTTCTTTCATAGTATTTCGGAACGATATGGACTGAGGCAAAATATTAAGATAAAAGAATAACTTGCTTTGATTTTTGTTCCTGAAGTATATTTTGAAAAATACAGGAATAAACGATGAAGCTAGATAGTTTGCTATCTATGTAAAGCCATTATTTTTTATTCTTTTGTATTTATTTGCTCAGAAACGCCATAACCGTAGCATAGTCACATGATTGAAATCACCGAAAGCAAAAAATTAAGATGCGTCCACACAAACCGCGACGGACGCAATGGACGGGACGGCCGCTACGCGTCCAAAAAATTTGCGCCTCTATTCACATTGTAAGTAGCCACACAGAGCTGCGACGCTACGGACGCGACGTTCTGGACATTTTGGACGTTTGGACGCGTCGAGGAGTGTTTTGTTTGCGCAAATATTTTCTGGATATCCAAAATGTCCTTCGTGGACTGGCATTCGCAGTAGAAAAGCAATGGTGATATGCTCATCGCCTGCAGCTTCGGTGATTTCAATCGTGTGAATATTCTACGATTATGGCGTTTCTAGAGCAAATGAATATATATTTTTTGGAAAAAAATAATTATATAGTTAAGTAAATACAAATGCATAATTCATTAAAAGAAGTATAAACAAAAGAATAAAAAATAGTGGCTTCACATAGACAGCAAACCAACCAGATTGGAAAATATACTTTGAAAAAGACAGGAACAAAAATCAAAACAATTAATATATGGTATTATAAAGCCTCTGTCCATATCGTTCCGAAATAACTATGAATAAAAAACATATTACATAATTATACCGTAGTTATATAATAATAATATATAATAATAATAATTGTAGCAGCAAAGGGGAATACCCCGCCAGATACTCCGGAGGGGAGAGCCCCATGTTGCCCCCCAACAGGCTAAAAGCCCAAAACGGGGTTGATGAAAAACACATAAAAAGGAAAAAAAAAACAAAAAAAACGACAACTAAAAATTAACTACTATAAGACACAAAACTAACAGGTAAAAGAAAAGAAAAAAAGAAAAAAAAAACTAAGAAAATAAAGTTAAGTGCAGACCCTCGGCACAGGAAAGGTCTATGTCATTAAAACGTTCCACGTAATTTTTAACTAATTTAGAAATGGGATTAACCCGAGAAAGGGACGATTTCCAAGTAATAGTGGGAAATAAGGTAAACCCTCTGCGGGTCCTACGTAAAGTGGTGAAATTAAACTCAGGATATAAGAAGAAACGCAAATTTTATGAAAAAAAACACTAACCAAAAGATTAAATAAAACAATATAAATAACGCGATAAACGCTAAAAACTGACATTTGGTCAGGGCCAATGTTATGTTTAACTTTTCTTTTAAATAGGTTAAGACTAGCGCATTTGCGCTGGATTTTATTGAGGATTTGAAAATTACCCCCAAACCAAACCCAAACGCAATAAATGATCTTGGGGACGACAAAGGCCTTAAATAAAATATCGAGTGTTCTTGCGCCCATAAAAAAGACAGATGCTCTTTTAATCAGTCCCAGGCGGCGAGATATATCTAAATACAAGGAGTTCATATGCTCATTAAAAGAGAGATTATACGACAGTACTACTCCAAGGTCCTTAACCGACTTGGCTCTTAAAAGAGCCTTGTTCTGAAGGTGATAGCCATAATTAAAAGGGGCCGTAGATCTATTAAACGAGACGACAATTGACTTGTCAGGATTCAGTAAAAGGCCATTGGAACAAGCCCACTGATACACAGATGACAGGGCAGATTGAAGCCTAAAGCAATTCCCCCATTCATTAATATTAATAATTAATTACAGTAATATTAATAATTAATTACAGTATAGATATTAATTATATTAATTCATTATAATTGTAATAAACATTATTTTTTGTAAAGTTAAATTTATCCTCTCCTTACGTAAATCTTCAAATAAGCAATGAAACAAAAGGAGTTTAAACAAATTGGAGCGAACATAGCATCCATCGCATCGGCTCGGTATGGCTGTAGTTTTAGCTGCAGGCGATAAACACATCACCATTGCTGGTCTACTGCGCATGCCCTATCACGTCGGACGTTTTGGACGTCCAGAAAATATTTGCGCAAATAAAACGTCCAGAACGTCGCGTCCGTAGCGTCCGCAGCTCTGTGTGGCCACATAGAGAATAAAGGCGCATATTTTTTGGACGCGTAGCGTCCGTCCCATCCGTCGCGTCCGTCGCGCTCTGTGTGGCCGTCCGGCGTGAGGGATGGAGCTTTATTCAATTCAAACAAGAAACTCCTGTCATTACTCAATTGCACCTATTCGATTCATACATAGTATTACATTGCTGTTTTAAAAGTAATTAAGAAAAAATAATAAGAAAAGATCAGTGTTGTAAATTTTATAGTGGTGAAAGAATTTAAGTTGGAATTTATTATTGACACAAAGTATCCTTTTCTGAAATTTAAGCTTATTACACGTTACAACAAATTTGAACTTTATTTTCCTATCTTTTAGATGAAACTATGTGATTCTGTATAAACAAAAGGTGCTTGATTCATATATCAAAACCATCACGTACCGTTTTTGTAGGAGACCCACTTATCAGAGAAATGTAACAGAGGCTTGATTATAGAAAACACAAACACTAAACTGGTTTTTTTTTGCCGTTTCCTCTTGTAGGCATCTGTTGGTGTGTTCCTGATAACAGACCAGCAATATTCAGCTACAATATTTACATTCCTTCGTTAAGCTATGCCTGTGTGATTTCATGATGTGAACATGTCATAGATGTAGATGGTTGAAAGTCAGGATCTTGATGGTTTGAGTCATCGGAGGTGTCTTCCTCTGAATCAATAGTATACTTATCTGGAGCTGTAGATATAGGAAGATCTTCAGAATGAGGAACTGGTCTCATAGCGCTTCTATATGCGCTACAATATAGATACGTAGAAAGCTAAAATGTGGATTTTTTGGAAAATTGTGCGTGGTAAAGAAAAAATTACAGATTCGTTATTTTCAGCCAAAAATATACAAGAAACAGATAATTTCATCTAAAGGACATTTTTCATGTTGTACAGTGTTATTGAATCGATGTCATAATGTATAATATAAAAATATCGATCATTTTTTAAAATTTTCTCTGCTTAAGAATTCACAGCAAAATATAAGCTAAATTTTATTTCTGACAAAAAAACAGTTCGAACTTCGAAGCCACTTTATTTCCCATTTGTTAATCCTATATTTGATTCACTCTTACGAAAGCTCCATTCATTGTGTTCACAGAGTACACACAGAAAATTTTTGGAAAAAGGAAAGGAAAAAAGAAAGAAGTACAGAAAATTCAGTATTTCCGATTCTGGTGGGAAATCGTTCTTGAATTTTTAAAGCATTTAATTTGTTTTCTCTATAGAAAATCTTAAATATGAAAATTATTTGTAGAGATTACAACCGATATAAAATAAAGTCGTAAAAAGAACAAATATAATCGACATCAAATTGTATTTATAATATCGATTGTTGTCAACACATCTAAATTTGCTCTTCTGAGTTGGTATTTACAAGGAACAAAGTTTTCATTCAAGAACGCCTTCTGTTTCACAACACAGGCACGTGTTTCCCTTCGTAACTGATGCAAATGAAAGAACAAAGAAAGTTCATTGACACTAGAAGAAGGAAGAGCAAGAGAGAGATGAGTGAAAGCCTTTCAAGGAAAGCAAGAAATAGCATGGAATCAACGGGGAAAAGAAGGCGAAAGTAGCAACAGAAGAAAGTTTCACTGAGGGGAATGAAAGGCAAACTTTAGAAACGGAAGAAGGGCGCGGAAATCGAACATCGAATTTCCTGCTTAGATCACCTGCTGCCTACGCTCTGGATCAGTAGCAAAATTTAGGAAGTATTTTCAAATAATTGAATTCCCCAAAAGGTTAAAAAGATTGAGTGAACGACTGTCAGTCGGAAGATTTCCAAACTTTCGGTGTCGCAATCTGGAGTTCAAGAATTTTCCTCAATGAATTTTCTTATAACTCGGTAACTTGTTAAAAATTACTTTCCTTTGCGAATATTTAAAAGAAATTCAGAAAAAAATTTCACATAGAGAAGCGCTAATTTTCAAGGCTTTTTTAATGCTTAATAGGCTCCAGGCAGTGAAGGAATATGGGAAATGGTGCAATTCAAAATGTTATAGATGGTTATTAAGATAAATCCTAAAATAATATAAATTAGTTACATTTCATTTGTTCGGACATTGTCCCGTTAATAGGTTTCTGAAAGAAATAGTTTCCTTATATATTATATTCAAAAAGGTAACTCACTATGTTATAATCTACTGTGATATTTCATGTTCCGGCTTCTGTGATTTTCTAATCATTTTAAGAACATAATATGATGATTAGGTTTATTAGAAATTTTGGCGTCGACTATTAAGGTCATTTTGCGCTTTTTACACAAATTATAACTAGAGCTCCTTATTTCACGTGTACCAAAATACACGGGTACACGTGTATTTAACACGTCCGTGTATTGATCCTTGTATTTACAGCATCACGGGTATCCGCGTATTAGTGTACCGTGTAGCTACAAGTGTACACGGGTGCCCGTGTATTTCAGTTCCGCGGATACTCAAGCGTTTAAATTGTTGAATCAGATATCAGAAAGAAAAACACAATAAAAAATAATATTCTAAAAAAAAAACAATACACTTACACTATGTACAATTCCTAATTATAACAATCGAATGATCAATAATTTGGGTCACTTCATTGATAAATATACTTAAAATTCTACCATGATCTCAGGTATAATTTTGTAAATTTATATTTGCACAAGAGGAATAAACTATTTAAGGTTAGTGGGGTGTTTTGTAATAACCAGTTGCTGATCATATATCACACACTTTCATTAAGAACCGAAGAAATTGAATGCCAATTCACAAAATTTTATCACTGCTCAGTAAGTAGAAACAACAGAATACATCTCATATTATTTAACTGCATGGTTTCATTTAAAAATTATTTAACAGAATGCCATTATAGCATTCAAAAGAGGGAAGAAATTATTGAGTTTCATAATGTGATTTTAGCTTGAATGTCTTGAACGGACACGTGTATAAAAATACACAAATGACGGTATTGGTCTACACGAGTAACGTCATTCATATTTACACATGTATTTTTAGAACACGGATCCTTACCCGTGTGCTTTTATTACCCGTCAAAAATTGTAGACTCTAGTTATAAAAGTACGCAGACCGGGACAAACACAAACATCCATGCCCACGACGGGATTCGAACCCACGACCAGGCGGTATAAACCATAATATAATGAGATTCATTTCTTAATGGTCAATTTCTATGGAGCCTCCCATCGCTTTAGACATATTTTCAGTTACTTTCTCTTATTTTTCTTCGTCGATAAATTAAAAAAATATATTTAACAAAAAAAATAAATTATAACGATAATAGCTTCTTTTCATTCTTTAAACAACAATTTATTTAAATTATTATCTATTTCCTTTTTTTAAATTTTAGTGACTAATAAACATAACTTAATCAGCTATATACTGTACTAGCAAACCCGCGTCCGGCGTTGCCTGGGCTTTTTAAATCATGAAATAAAAATACAGTATAGGTAAATTTTAAAAAACATTTATTTAATGTCAAAAAATTAATGGAAGTTTTTGGACTACACCTAAGTCTTGAGTACTTCCTTAATGTTGTTGCATCTTTACTGCAAATGTATAAATTTCTAGGATCGCTAACTCTAGAACAGGCAACATACAGTTGGCCATGTGAGAAACAATGTTCTTGCAAATTTACTCAGCTATTAAGATGAAGTAGAATTAGCTTACTCTTGAATTATTATTATCTAGATAATTCTAGTTCTCTATTATTATTATTTTTCATCTTAAAATACTTTAGGAAAAGTTTGGTCGGTAAGTAGAAAACTTATATTAATCCATAATGAGCGATTTAATTTCTCCCCACTACAGTGTTCTCAGCGCTGCTCTGTCGGCCAGAGAAAAAATGTCCAAAGCTCTTAACATGGGATTTTCCAACCTGTATAGAAAAAGCCTTGGTATGAGAGCGGTCGTAGCTTAAGCCTAGAGCGTATCGAATACTTTATTTTCGAATAATTAAATAGACTACAGGTTTAATTTCGAATAATTAGAGATAGGCTACAGAAATAGACCAAATAAAAATATACAAACCTTTTAATAAACTTTTAATATTTGATGTAAAATCCTTAGACAAATTCGGCACATGTTTTTCCATCCATGAAAGAAACAGGATGGACAACTCCTATGAGTCGTGCGTGAGTTTTTTTTCAGTGACGCCCTCTGGATTCTTAAGTGAACAATACCGAAAACGTTCGGTTTCGCTTCGCATGGTTTCTGTTTACACAGCTGTTAGAGGAGAAAAAAGCATGGCAGCCTATCGCAAAAATAATACGTATTTCATTGAGTTCTTTTGAATTTTTTGTGTTATATATTTTTTATTTTTTTATTGAATTAGTTTATTGAAATATTAAGTTGTGGAGTTACAGTATAGGTAAATTTTAAAAAACCTTTATTTAATGTCAAAAAATTAATGGAAGTTTTTGGACTACACCTAAGTCTTGAGTACTTCCTTATAAACGACATTTAATGTTGTTGCATCTTTACTGCAAATGTATAAATTTCTAGGATCGCTAACTCTAGAACAGGCAACATACAGTTGGCCATGTGAGAAACAATGTTCTTGCAAATTTACTCAGCTATTAGGCGCATTCGGCGGCACTCAGATCTGACTCAGATCTGAGAGAGCAGCGTTCGGCGAGCACTTTGGTACTTCCGCCTGAAAAGAAAACGTGTTCGGCACGCAACGAATCTGTCAGATTCTGAGCTCAGACGCTCAGCAAGCTTTTCTTTTTCTGAGTGCTCAAATAGAATATGGCGGCGCTCACTGCGATGCGAAGCTATCAAAAAAGCTACGAGAGTCAAATCATGGCGATGCCCAGTGTACCCTTTCCTCCCTGGCCTTATGGTATACTCTTCTCGCGATCGAATATTAATCATGCTGAGTTGTTCATTTGATGCAGATTTTTATTTCATGTACACTAAAATTAGTAAAATCGCCGTTTCTTCTCAATATTTGTAAAGTCGGTAAAGCCATTTCTTTCTGAGATAAAAGCGCGTTCGGCAACAGTCACTCAGACGCTCAGAAAAGCAGTCAGATACTACGTTACAGTTCTCTCAGATCTGAGCCAGATCTGAGTGCCGCCGAATGCGCCTATTAAGATGAAGTAGAATTAGCTTATGTTTGTTTGTTTGCTCAAGAGATGGCGCTAAGCGTTTCGGTCGCCGATCACCATATGATGAGCAGCCATGTTGACGCATTTTGAGAGCAATTAACTTAAATAATTTAATATAAAACCAATTTTTATGAATTAATACCTAGCCTACAAAGTTTCTACTTAAATCCCCTAACAAAAAAAAACTTGTTTCATAAAAATCGATGCAGTAGTTCTTAAGGTTATCGAGCACATACACCGGGGAAGTGACTTAGATTTATACTATGTATATAGATGAGCACTTGAGCAATCGTGCGTCGACAAAGCGATTTCACGTGCGCGCGCCGATGTCAGTAATGCTTAAAAGATGAACAGAAAGTAACAATGTATTCCTTCTTGATAAATCGATTGTTATATGACATGCCATTAGCTTGGTATTCTTTACACTCACTGTTTTAGCACGTGAATTCGACTTGAAGGGGTCTACGAAAAATTCTGAAAAGTTGATACGGCCGAGCTAAGACTTTGATGGTCATATTTCTGAAAACAGAATTTAAAAAAGTTAATCCGTTTTCAAGTTATCGTGCAAACGGCGGACGGCCGGCCGGATAAACGTACAGACCAAGGGCGCATTCTTATAAGTAGCGTTTATGCTAAAGCTCCTAATAAACCATTGCATTAAACATAATCATATACCAGATTGGAACAAAACAAAACTCATTAGTAAAGTGAATAATTACAAAAAAATAATAAAAGAAATCTTTAACATTGTTTCAAATGAAAAAAAATTTGGCCAAACCAACAATTGACATCAACAACAAATGGAAGTTACTATTGAAAAAATAAACAATTACCTAACACAACCCAACAATACATTCATTAAAATAAACACAACATTTTCATTATTTCCTTATTACGAATACATTGTTTGAATATTACAATGTTTGAATATATTGTTTTAACTGACAATTTAATTCAAACAAATTCAAACGTATCTCGAAAACGTTTTTTTGTTTATGTTCTGTTTCAATTAAACTTCGCATCATTGTCTCTTCACATCTACATGTCTTCGTTTCTACAACCCAGCTGTCCCACCACCCTAGATTTCTTCTGTGTCCTTCAGCCATCTCTTCTTGCCAACGTTTCTTCTGTCTACCTTCTCCTGGGATTTGTACGATTTCTATAAAAGATAAATTGGAATGGCGGAAAGGTACATTCGCACAGGCCTACCACGAGATGATGATACAGATTCCAAAATGAAAATTGTATCTATATACAGGGTGTCCAAAATGTCTGGTAACATGGCAGATATCTCAAAGCTGCCAGGTAGACGACATCTGATGTGGAGGTAATAGGAGGGGGGGGGGGAGTCATTGCCGCACTAAAATTCGACTTTGACCCCCAAATTTAAGATCATTCATTTGCTACGTAACTCGGAAACTATTCAAGATAGAGAAAAATTTTCTGATTGCTACCCTGTAGAGCAACACCACATTAGTCTAAAAACAATTTTTAATCACACCCTTCCCCTTGAAAGATTTTGAGAAAATGGGCGAGAAAGAGTCACTCAAGGAAAGAAAATTCCCAACGGTGTGCTTCACTGCAATTCAAATATGTTAATTATTGGTGAAATAACAATAACCTTCTATGATGATTAACAATGTATGACGTTTCCGCGCTCAGGCAACGCCTCCTAAAGATAAGGCCTGAGCCAACACCACCTCTACTCAAAGCCTGAGCGCGAAAATTTCATACACTGTTACATCATCATAAAAAGTCATCTTTAATCGCCTTTCTACCAATAATAAGCTCTAAATTATGACTTCGTATCATGATGTAACAATGTATGACGTATCCGCGCTCAGGCTTTCTCTTTAGGTGGTGTTGCCTGAGCGCGCAAACGTCAGACATTGTTACATCATCATCCGAAGATAAGTTTAATTGCATTTCAGGG
>JAHWFO010030344.1:2578988-2611024 GCA_023313115.1 Rhysida immarginata
AACAGAAGGCCTGATAATGGAAGCGTCATACATTGTTACATCATCATATTTCGGCTATTGTTAATCGTATTTCTACCAATAATAAGCCCTAAATTTGGCCGCTTGATGATGATATAACAATGTAGCGGTATACACCTTTTGTCCGCAGGCCTTCTCTCTAGGACGTGTTGCCCAGGGCATATCTTTTACTTCAGCTTGCCTTAATGATTCACATTTTAAGGGGGATAATGTTATAAAAATTATTACTATTTTTTTTATTAAAATCTTTGGAGAGATATAAGAAATTATTCTAAAACAAACAAGAGAATACAAGTTCTAGAGAGTGCAGCTGCTGAAGCTTTTGCTGAAAAGTTGAAGCTATTTTCCCTAATGAGCTAATAACTGGAGAAAATTTAGTTTTCATATAGTTTTTGTAATGTAATAGCTTACTTTAGAGAAGTTATAGATAATGTTTATCTAAACATATTAGAAATTATAAAGATTTCAACTGATTGTGTGAGAGTGCAATCTTTGCTGCTAAAACTGATACTGTCAATATAAACAACCACATTCAGGACATTATTCCACGCTCTCTGACTGAATACAACTCTATTGAAACTGTTACATGTTGATGAGGGATGCTGATGACGCTGTAAACAGAGTTCCTTAACTCTCTCAACCCATCTATGAAGTATTTTTTTAATATATTAGGTCGTTCATTAAAAACAGGGCCAGCGGACATTGTAGGAAAAGTACCGTATGCACAAACCAGGAGACGGACAAGGTGTAGAGGGTCCCGTCGCGGAATCCCTTGTTCCACTCTTTCACCCTTGTGACTAACAGGCGCTCACCGTATACCTGCACCATTCGACGATGGATTTCACGACCTCCTACACCTTCTGCTGTCAGGAACTGCACAACACCTGCTGCACTTCTTGGGATGCCTGCATTGTGCCCGTTTCATGTCGCGATCACAGTAACTGACTGACTGGACGGCCATGTTGTGCGCCTGTCTTCTGTTTTTAATTTCCGTACTCGAAAGTGCTGCCAACAGCGGGGAACAGCGCCTCTCTTCTGTTTTTAATTTCCGTGCTCGACAGTGCTGCCAACAGCGGGGAACAGCGCCTACTTCGTATTCGTCAGATTTGTATCTACACTACTGTTTATAAAAATCGCAACACCCTGATGGAATGGTCTAATCCATATGCAATTTGCAATATTTGCATACAATGGGTCAGAGTATAAATGATTAGATTTTCAGAATAATTGCTTGAAAGAACACCATGCCTCGACGACGACGAAGGGTACCATATCAACAGCTGACAGACTTTGAAAGAAGACGCATAATTGGTCTGCGTGAAGCGGGATGGTCGTATCGTGACATTGCTGCTCGTGTAGGACGTAATGCAACGACAATTATGCGTGCATGGAGGCAGTGGAGCGAAGAGAACAGGGCACACCGAAGACCAGGCTCAGGAAGACCCAGCACGACGACACCGCGAGATGACAGACACCTCTATCGCATGTGTGTAGCAGATCGTACAGCCACTTCCACAGTGTTAGCACAACAGTGGGGTGCTACAGTAGGCAGGACAATGTCTGCTAGCACTGTACGACGCCGTTTGATTTCCAGAGGATTGATGGCACGAGTACCATTGTTGCGGATTCCTTTGACTCAAAACCACCGGCGCCTCAGGTTGCAATGGGCCCATCAACACCAACAGTGGCAAGCTGAATGGCAACAAGTTGTGTTTTCGGATGAGTCAAGGTTTAACTTGCAGCACCATGACGGCAGGATACGAGTCAGAAAACATCGTGGCGAGCGCGACCTTCCAGAATGCATCCTGCAGCGTCATTCAGGACAAACGCCAGTGGTGATGGTGTGGGGTGCAATCAGTTACCATGGCCGTTCCCGTCTGATCAGAATCCATGGCAATCTGAACAGTGACCGGTACATCAGGGAAGTTGTGCAACCCGAGGTCATCCCCTTCCTGCAGAACCTTCCAGGCGCTGTCTTCCAACAGGACAATGCCCGACCGCATGTGGCCAGAAATGTCCTCGCCTTTTTCCAAGCACATCAGACGCCCTTGTTCCCCTGGCCTGCTCGTTTACCAGACATGTACCCAATCGAACATGTGTGGGACAGGGTTGCTCATCGATTGGCTCGTCAGACTCCTGCAGCAGCAACTGTGGATGAACTATATACCCGTGTAGACAGAGCATGGCAGGACATTCCCCAGGGCCTTATTCAGAGCTTGTTTGACTCAATGCCACGACATTTAGAGGCTGTAATTGCATCCCACGGTGGTTTCACCCGATACTAATGTGACAATAAAACGCATTGTATTGACCTGAAAATCTAATGGTTTCTTTTCTGACCCATGATATGCAAATGCTCCAAATTTAATGCTGATTGGGCTATTCCATCAGGGTGTTGCGATTTTTATAAACAGTAGTGTACATCTTAGCCCAGTCTCCTGGTTCGTGCATACGACACTTTTGCTATAATATCCGCTGGCCCTTTTTTTAATGAACGACCTAATAGTCAGAAATAATTCGATACTCATAGCCTTTCTTTGGTATTCTAAAATGTCGAATTTTCCTGGGCGAACCCAATTGGACACAAAATTCCAGTGCGAGCACTTTAAAGAATTATTTTCGTTTTTCCAAAGTGAATATATACTTTATTAAGGGTTTTTCATTTATATTCAAATTCAGATATTACAAAATTTCATCAAACAAACAGCTCGAGCAACGCCGGGCATATCAGCTAGTTTTTCAATAAGAGGAAGCTGTTCATGTCGTATTTATTGTCTGTGGCGTTGAAATGAATGCTTCTGCCATTTCTTCATTTTTAGATAAAAAATTAATTTCTCTAAAAAGGCTTAGCCCATTTCCATAAAAATTTAGCCAATGCATAGTTTAATGACCTCTAAAAATATGAATTTATTTTTTTAAAAAATTCTCGGGGGGGGGGGGGGGCCCCGGGGGGGGGGTTAATAATAACTCCAAAATGGCTCATCATAGCCAAACAAGTCATTTACAAATAAAATTTACCATAATGAGAGGAGTCCATACATGTCAAGTTTATTGAGTTTGGTTTGCTGGGATTTTTATAACCATAAAATAACGTTTTCGGGATTTTTATCCCATCTTCAGTTTGTAAACTTTTGAATGAATTTCAGTTAGAACAATATAATTGAAGACCTAATAAAACAAAGAAATCAAAATAACGTGATATTAAAATTGAAAACGTTATTTTTTATTCATTTAAATTTTGTTATCAACGTGCTACTGATCATCGGACTTTCATCTAGATTTTTTTCTCCTGTTTACTGTGTTTCTTTTGTGTTTCCCTGTAATATTTCTTCACAAGACCTTCTTTTCATCTGTGTTTCGTCTACATCAGCTCCACAAGACCTTCGTTTCATCTGTGTTTCATCTCCTACAGTATTTGTATTTCTCCACATTGGGAGACTTTTTTTTAACTGTTTTTAATATTTATTTTATTTCTATTTTTTTAAAAATTAAAATGGAGTTATCATTTTTTTAAAATAATTATGCAGAATTCAACTCCTACTCTTATATAATTATATCATAATGGTTGGCAATTTTTAAGATTGAAAAGCGAAACTCTTAATCTAAAGAGCATAAGGTTAAAGGACAACCTGATAATCTACGAGGGGACATCAGAAAGTAACGCTATTTATATTTTAACGGAGGAAATATAGTCGCTGTGTAAAAGTTAACATAGCCGCACGCGCACTACGTGCTCCCTTCAATTACTATGGTGCTACTAGTCGTTTTACAAATGGCCTCCCCTATCATATCTACAATGGAAAAACAGCAAGGTGTTATAATGTTTCTTTTCGCAAAAGATAAAAATCCCGCTGAAATTCATGAGGAAGTGGTATAATTTTACGGTGCCGACTGTCTGGACTATTCCAATGTGTGCAAACCGTGTAAAATGCTTCGGGAAGGAAGAGTTAGCCTTGCCAATAAACAGCGTTCTGGGCGGCCTGCGTCAGCGGCAACACCACCTATTATCGAGGACATTAACAACACGATTAGAGAAGACCGTCGCATTTCCTTGAAAGAAGTGAGTGAAACTTTTCACATAAACCATGGATTTGCATGGGATATGGTGCATGAGAAGCTTGACACAGCAACTTCTTTTCGCGTTGGATTCATAAAATTCTGACACCAGAACAGATTGGCAACAGAATGGCGTGCAGTCTCCAACATTTGCACCAGTACAACCAGGAGGAAAATGCGTTTCTGAATGGCATTATCACAGGAGATGAGCCCTGGGTGTTGCACTTCACTCCTGAACCTAAAAGTGCAAGCATGGTGTGGAAATATCCACATTCTCCTGTTCGCAAAAAATTCAGTTTCTCCTTCAGCTCGGAAGATTATGCTTACAGTTTTTTGGGATATGCAAGGCATCTTATTCGCAGAGTTCCTGCCTCGGATGCGCTCATTTCTAATCCTGTCTGCTCGTGTCACTCCGCACATCCATCTCAACATTCTCATTTCTGCCACCTTCATCCTTTGTATATTGGACTTTTTTTAGAGAGAGTGTTTCCTTTCCAAACAACATTGCAGGTCTCACAACCGTCCTATAAACTTTGCCCTTAAGACGCACAGGGATCTTCTTACCGCAGAGGACTCCAGAGACTTCTTTCCAATTTTTCCAACCTGTCTGTATTCTGCTAGTCACTTCCCTACCCGTCTCACTCCATTCATCAACATTTAAAAAAATGATAACTCAATTTTAATTCAAATGTATAAATGGCCTGTGCATTGCCAAATGCTGTTCTCCCTTAAAGATTCTATAGCTAAAGCAGAGAAAAGGCTTGTGAATTAAGTGAAGACACGTGATTGTCTTCCTAGATGGTCAATATCAGTCAGAACTGGTTTAAGGGTACGTGGTTTAGTGGTACCATTATGGTCCACTGGAAACTTTCAATGCTAAGATTTGCTATGTATTATATCAAACTGCTTGAAATAACATGTCATGATTGAATATTAACGTAAAATTTATGATAGTCGATATAGGTTCAGTGGTATGTGGTTTCATGGAACCAGTATGGTTCAGGGGAAACTTTCAAAGCTCAGATTTGGCATGTAATATATAAAAAAAACTTGGAATGATGTGTCATGCATGAATATAACGTAAAATTATTAATAGTCGAAAGCAGTTCAAAGGTACCTGCTTTTCGTGGAACCATTATGGTTTATTGGAACTTTCAATGCTAAGATATGGCATGTAATAAATCAAATAACTTGGAATGATGTGTCATGCATGAATATAACGTAAAATTAATGATAGTCAAAATTGGTTCAAAGGCAGCTGGTTTAGTGGACCCATTTTGGTTCATGGGAACATTTAATGCTAAAATATGGCATGTAATATTTCAAAAGACTTGGAATGATATGGCATGAATGAATATAACGTAAAATTAATGGCAGTCGAAATTGGTTCCAAAGCATCTTGTTTAGTGGACCCATTAAGGTTCATTGGAACTTTCAATGCTAAAATGTGGCGTGTAATATATCAAACGACTTGCAATGACGTGTCATCAATGAATGTAACGTAAGAATAATGATAGTCGAAATTGGTTCCATGATGCGTTTTTTAAAGTTACCATTATTGAACGATTGGTAACTTTCAATGCTGAGATATGACATGTAATTACTTACACCTTTTATTATCAAGAGTTAATTTGTGTTCTGCAAATTTTAACAATAGCTAGTAGCTAATTGTTCGTTTCAATAGTACATGGTTACGTAGAAAAGCGTTAGCAATTGTTTATGAAGCAATTCACCCTTACACAGAACACTTCAACAATTAACGCTTATTTCATTAAATTGGAATGCTTGCACGTTAAAGGATTCTTATATGTTTTAATCTATAGAGAATTGCTAGTTTCTGCATTAAACTATGCATTTCCCTTAGAAGTAGGCCTTGGCAACCAGAGCTTCCTTAGCAACCTCATCTAATTTTAACAACCAAAGACTTCTTTAGAAATCAAATACTTTCCTTTTTATTCTCGAATGCCTTAAAATCCTATCGGTCCTGGGCATTTCGGTTGCCTGACTTGTTTTGTTATGTAGGTTTTTGGCGTTAAAAATAAATTATATTAATGCTTTAATTTAATTTGCTTGAATTAAATTTTATTTCCCTTTCTTTCATTCCAAGATATGAAAGGTTCATCCGTATTAATTCTCTCGCTCTCTCTCTCTCTCTCTCTCTCTCTTAAAAAAGAACAAGGAAACGATATTGCGTGCTTGATTTAAATAGTAAAATTTAAAAAATAAAATGAACTAAAAAATTAAAAATCAGTTATATTTCTGGAGAGGTTTTCCTGAATAAAAATCTTGGCTCCCTGGGTTCCGTCCTTTTCTTCCTACATATAAGGGCGGTAAATGGACGTCGTGGCGACTAAATGGTTCTTACAACGATAGGGGTTGTTTATTCAGTTGAACGACCCGCACGAATTTGGCGCCGGATAGATATTGAGTCGCCGAACTAATGAAAGAGGAAATTCATATCCGGACTTTTGGATTCTCTCTCGTGACATGCGTAAACCATTACACGAATCTATTATACGCTTTACATTAATTCCTTAGGGAAAAATTATCTGAATTTTTTATAAGATCCTTTCCAACAGTCAGGATATTTGACACTATCAATTTTTGTGGTTGCTGTGCGTAGAAAATATTTTAGAAAGAATAAAGATTAACAAAGTGCTTAAAATGCCTTTTAAATAAGGCGGAAATCTTTGGTAAAGTGTGTGGTTTTATTATTTCTTATTTCGAGTGATTGTCAACTTGTGAAAGGAAATAATCAAGATAATTCGTCGATTATCACTTTACATTTTGCATGTTTCATCCCTTATTTTTAATGTTGTTCTTTTAAATCCTTACGCTGGCCTTATCACTAACATAAGTAATTAACCTACATTTAAGTTTCAACTCCCGCTGCAATTTTTCAGATTTTCTACAGACATTAATTTTTGGAAAGGAAGACGCCCCTTTAAAATTTTCTAAGCGCTGTAATGTAATACAAATTGTCTTTGCTCAAAGGTCTTTATAACATGATCTTGAATGTGAAAAAGAAAATACGCAACTAAAAGGTTCGTTGTCACATTTAATTTCATGGAGTTCTATTTCCTTGAGAATTTCACAAAGGTTTTTATTCACAATCATTTATTTTTTTTATTACAGTAGCATACTTTTATTCACTTTTACCTTCTATTTTTTCCCCATTTTATATATACATTTTTTGTTCTTAGCATTTATTTCCTTTGTGCCATCGCGACCTTGTTCTTGCCCTCAAGGCCGATTAACTTTTTTCTAAAAGCAACTAAGAAAACATAAACATAAACATAAACATAAATATAAACACTGGTACATATATTTTTGTTGGTATCAATTAAGCTCTTTTTCTTGCATGATAGAAAGAGAAACGTTTTGACTTTCAAGAGCAGCCTTAAGAAATAAACAAAGTCAAAAATATACATCAAATATTAATTTTAAAAACTTAATTTAAAAAATTAAAAAACTGAATTTTGTTTACAGGAAGAAGCTCTCAATTATTCTCATTATAGAAAGCTTTAAATAGAATTCTCATTATTTATTGGGCATGATATTTTATCCTTAGATTTTTAACAACCATATTGACGACTTTTTGTTGTAATAATTTCTCTGTGTACGCGTTCCATCTACATTAAGATTTCAATTGTTCATATTTTGATTAATTAAGCCTACATCTAAATTTGAGAAATTACCACCTGACTTTTTTACAATGTTCCCAAGGTTTTTAACATTTAGAAATATTTTGATCGTTTTAATTAAAAATATATCGTAATTTTAAGCCTTCATTATCTTTCTTAATCAGCTAGCCCTTAATTAATCTGATAGCTGTCTGTTTTGTTTTCAGTACCTCCATTTGGGCCAATTGGTTTGTAGACTGGACTCCAACTTTTAGAACCTTATTTATTTATTTATTTATTTATTTATTTATTTATAAATCTTATCAATATCCTTAAATGTAGATTGTAGAGCGTTAACGTTATTGCCGTACAAAAATATATGACATTTTATAAAATCTAATATTCTGATGTACAAAATGCAACATTCGAAATAGCATAAAATATTCGTTATTATTTAGGAATAATAATAGTCAGGTCGTAATTTGTTTAATTTTTTAATAAAAGAATAACTTGCAAAGTCCGTATCTCCTTTACCATTATAACTATAATAATATATTTATGAAAGCATCTTATTTCTTTTGATAACATAACGAGACCTCAAATGTGATCAGGTCATATAGAAATATACTATTCAAAGGACAATAGAAAGAGAGCAAGTACAATGGCAGATGACACTAGTTAGACAATAGGTCATAAACGGCTCGAGTCCTATATTATTAAAGGAAAAAATATAGTTAAAAAAATAATTTTAGAGAAATAATCTCTGTAGAATGTTGAAAATGAATTTGATAATTAAGATAGGGATATTTAAGGATAGAATTTTTAGTATAGAACTTATATAAAAGCTACTGGTGTGTTGTGGAGTAATGAAGAGCTCCTTTTCGTGTCCTACTTGAGGCGATATGTTGTTCCTCGTTTGGGGGCCGTAGTTTATGTCCTAGATCATTAATGTATTTCAAATGGCTTTTATGTCTCTCCAGTCATTTATGGTGAAAGCCAAAGGGAAAGTCGTGAAAATTTTGCAAGCCATGTAGGAGAAGGTGTTAACCTTTGCTTGGTGCACTTCGGAGAAAAGGGAAAGAGGGTACATAAAACTTTTGCTTTTAATTTATTCGAGTTAAATTTGTTTAATTTTTAAAAAAGTTTTTGAATAATATAAGATAATTTTATTTATTTCCTTGCTTCAATTGATTTAATTTCGTAATATAGTTTAAATTTTTTTTTGACACATACAACTTAATTAGGAAATAAAGCTGCTTAGTAGGAACTCTTCGTTCACACGAACAGACTGTATAGAAAATGAAAAAAACAAGGAAAAAAGAGCTTCAAGTTTTGAAGAACCTCCTGTTCAACTGAATCTATTTAAAATTCAAATTTCAGGTACAATTAAAAAATACCTGAACTATAAATTTGTTAAGTAAACTACAATGTTCTTGTAAAGCAATATTATAAATGATATTTTTTATTCTTAGAGGAATCAGAACTTTAAAAAGATTAAAAACAATAGAACTTAAAAGTTCATAAATTAAAAATCTCACATAATAAAACATTTAACCAGAAAATGAGTACTCACGCGATAATCTGAGAAATTTTGTTTTGAATTTCTCTGTTTTATTTATTAAAACAATATTACTTTTTCGATAAGGCGATTCAACTAATATAAATCTCCTCTTTTGGAATAAAAGAACATTTTCCAGATAGAAAAGTAAAAAAAAATCAAACAAGCTCTATATTGCACAGATAACGTCTTTCTCATAACTTCATATTTGAAATAAAAAATTAAAAATAGACGAAAAAAATTAGAATCAAATTAAAGTAACTAATCCTTTCGGGTTCTTAAACTCAATTTACAATTATAATAGCTACAGAATAACGGAAACTCTTTTCCAGTCTACCATTCGTTCGTTTTCTTCCCTTTTATTATAATTTTTTAACGTTTTTTTCCCCTTTTTTCGGCAACTTTCCTTCTCATTATGAGTTTATTTTTTTTTTCTCATTTTCTAGAAGAGCATCTTTCTTATTCGCACATTTCAAAAACGGGAAAAAAAATGAACACTTCTCGCATGTGAGCGAATGTTACTAAGGAAAAGAGGAAAAACTTTTAATAAAAAACTTCTATTAATGAAAAACTTCTATTAATAATAACTGTTAAGTAGAGAGTAAAAGATTTCCTGTGAAATATCTCGCAATGTTCAAATAAAGAAATATCCTAAACAATTTGAAAAAAAATTTTCTACTGATTTTGATTTTTCTTTAAGTGTCAAGCCTACTTTTTTGCATTGTTGTAGTTTCCATTGTTGTGTATATGTAGGTGTTTTATTAGCTTTTGTTGCTTGTTTAATTGTTTTAAATTTGTTTAAATGACTAACAATGTTTCTTATGTTTCAATGTTTGGTTTTGATAAATTGTTTTCTTTTGATTTTCTAAATAGAGTTTCTTTTATTAATCTTTTATTATTTTGTTCTTTTGTTAAAATCTTGACATTTTTTTTATACAATTATACAATTTTAAAAGATTAATTAATAGAAAATAAACACTGATATAGAAACGTCTTTAAGTTCTTCTTTGGGCAGATGTTTCAGCATTATAATCATACAAATAGAGACAGCTCAAGAATTAAAATAATTTTATGACTATAAAACCAAAATATTGAAAAAAAATCTTTCAAATTTCAAATTTATTTCTTAATACTGGACTATATTTTTTGATCGTATATGAAACACTACTCACAAAGCATTTTAAGTTATGACAAATAGGATGGCAAAACACATTAATTAATGCAATCATAATAAAAATACTAAGATTTGAAGATATTTAGTTTTTATATTTGTTTGATATGTAAAGATAATTAAAGCTTTATAATTTCGTCGTTATGATACAAACATGGACTGCTATTTCGTCACTCAATCTTACGATCTATATATAATCTTTAATAGAGCGAAGATGTCTGTCTAGAAACCGCTTTAAAGAAATCACTTAGCTATCCAGTAACACTGAACTTGATAGCTAATGATACGAAAATTCCACACTATCTGGAAATCGCACCATTTGTCACGAAGATCCTCAACCAGAACGTGAAGGATTCAGATTTACTAGTCCATAACTAATTTAGCACTATTGAAAACGTCTGCTTTACAAACCAATTTTTCTACGAGAAAAGAGTGCAAACAAGCGAGAAAATATAGGATGATGCTAAAGAGTTACTCTGTGGAGCGTTTAAGTCACCCCCATTCCCGGTGCCTCACTACCCCTCGGGATATAGGCCATTAGAAATTACACACACATATATTAAAAAATGAAACAAAAAAGCACTGCACAAGTCTTCTTCCTGAATTTTCTTGTGGCGTTAACCCAACCAAGAATGTCTACGTTCTGCTCGACGAGAGAATCCCATTCTAAAACGTTCCAATAGAAAATAAATAAATTAATGTTTTTGATTTTCAAACCATTTCATTATTTTAGTTTTAAAGTGTGTTATATTTCAAAGCAAGATCAAATCTAAATGGTTATAATATGTAGTTCGAAAAATTACTTTATCGCTGGCGATATTCAATAGATGATGATTTTTATTACAGGAAAGTGCGCACACGTGTGCAATAAGCTTAATCTTCTGCGTTAATAGGAGATAAGGAAAACTTACGGATGAAAGTTTAAAAAAAAAAAAAAATCCGAATGAAAAGGGAAAGAATGGCAAAAAATACCACGCCTCGATGCTACTGACCCATATCGGAGTAGGCTCGGTATCGCCATACGAACGGTTCCAAGTCACTCTCGGTGTTGGAATGGGTTTCCAATGGTGATGTCATCGCCGGAAGTGGTGCCACCAACGTAACACCAAGGCGGTAGCAAGCAACAGGATATCCGCAAAAGCGAGGCAAAGGACACACTGACCTGCCTCGAGGAGACTTTCCCTTACTGTCTTGAAGAACAAGAGTGAATTCGGAGCCTCGGGGGAGGATGGAGAGGACAGGGGGAGTCATGTGATCAGCGGCATAGGGTAGGGCATAATGGCAAAAACACTTCTATAAAAGACAAACGCAATAGACCAAACGCATCAGTTTCACTGAAACGTTCGCAAACGAAAGCAAGAACACCAATACTCCACCTTTTCTTTCTGGTAACGACGAAAAAACCTGTGGATTATAATGAAGTATCACGTGGTGGGTATTTTTTAATTTTTTTTTATTTTGGCCCTTTCATTAGTTTTGATCCCAATCTTTGTTTTCCAGGAAAAGCGTAATTTTTAGGAAAATTTTATATTATATTTCTAGTGCTTTTCTGATTTACAAAAATGCTCAATTAAAACTGATTTTTCAGTTTTACACATGAAAAACACGGTATCTCAATATCATAAAGCTAAAAATAATGTTAGTAAAGAGTCAAGGAAATTATCGTAATGTTTTCCCTAGACTCTAGGGCCTTAAGCATATATAATTGTGTTAGATTATAAAATAGATTATAAAATTAACCAAGAAGCGTTTTAAAAATTTTGAAAAAACTAATCACATTTTTGGAACTTTTACTTTAATATCGAAATCAAGAACTTAAATAATTTAATTACTTAGAAATAAGAAAAGTCCTTTTAACATAACTTTCTAAAATTAGATAATGGAACAACAATAAGAAAAGTGTTTTACGCGTAATTGCAGTTTTATGCAGAATGATATTAAGCAATGTCGTCCTGGCAACATCATTTTCTTGAATGTTTTAACAAATTTTCAACTTCACGTTTTAACGTAGGTCGTAAAATATTTTTGAAAACTCGTTTCTATTTCTTTAGTTCAATTTAAAAACAGCAAACTAATTAATGTTTATTATTATTTTGCCTAAATTGCATGAAAAGCTTAGTTTATGCTTATAAAAACTTGCACCGTAAACATGACATTGGTATGTTAAGTTTAAAAGGTCTTATGCTCAGTTCGCTACCAAAAGAATTTAACGCTCAGTTGATAAGAAAAAGAATTTGGCGTTGGACAAATTAAAGGCATAGGGTGTTTTTGAGAAATATTAAAATATAATTCATATTTGTTAAAAATACTTTCCACATTTCCTAATATAAATTCCTAAAACACTGAAATCATTCTTGATATGAAAATCATTTTATTTCGAAAACATGTTATCCCATTATTGACTATTTTATATAAGAAATGTAATTTTGAAAGTCGACGTATATAGATGAACAGACGTTAAAACAAAATCTAAAACTTCTTTATCGGCTTAGAAGCACACATACTTTTCTCTAGCTTTATTATTGTTATTCTTTTAATAATGAGTAAAGTGATTAGATTGAAAATTTAGATTAATATACAATTTAAAAATAGAAATTAATGTAAACTAATGCAAATTTGAACATCATTGTATCCAGTTTATTTTTTCTCAAATTTAAAATAAAACAAGAATGGAGACTTTGGAAATTCTTTAAAAAATTTCTCAAAATCCCTTTACCTAAACAATCTTTCATATAACGTCCATAAATATAAAATTGATTTTCCTTAGACATGATAAAAATTAACATAATTATCACAAAACATAATTTCGAAAAATTGAGGGAGAATAAGTTTAAAGAACCTTTTCTAAGACAAAACAATAAATAAATAAAACGCTTGAGGGAAACGCTTTTATTTTGAACTAGTTAAACGTTGAGCTTCTTCACTGTGGCCTTTCCCTTTAACCGCTTTTTATTCTTGTTTGCTAAAAAGGGTGTCCCTTAAAGTCAGAATTCAAACTCTGAAACCGATTCTTTAGTTCTGTATAGAAGGCAAGCTATCGAACATATAATTGATCCACATTCAATTTGCGCTGTTTAAAGATAATTATGAACAGGTCTTAAAGGTTACGCTTCTCTGAAAATACGTTCTGCTATACAGGTTAAAAACAATTTGTAGTCAGAAAAAAATCCGGGAGCAGTATTCCTCATATTGCATGTCTTAAAAATTTGATAGTTGAATTGAATTCATTTGATCATTTTAATGGTAATTTTATTCAACCTAAAGAGGCCACAACAATAACTCAAAAATGCGACAGGATTAAGCGGTCTCTTTCCTTCATTCGAGGAAAGAAAATACAACTAAGTTGATTTTTATTTTTACTTATTGAAATTACCAATTGTTTATTTCATCATCGCATTCGAATATTAGTCAAATCGAATGCAGAAATCATATGCCCGTCCTATAATTCTCAAATTAGAATATTTCGAATTTAAATTCTTATACTTTTCAAAAATATTCAAAAATTAATAACGACATAAATACCGTTTAAAATTATTATTTTTAACATTATTTTTAAATTTTATTTTTATTTAAAATAGGTTTCATGTATGATTATTATTCATTAACACTTTTTTTAGCTTCAAGGAACAAAAAGAGTGGAACCGCTTTTCCACAAGAGTTTTCCTTTTCTTTGTGGAAAAGCCGTCCCTCTCTTTCTGTCCCTTGAAGTCGAGCATCAGTGTAAAGGTAATTAAGTTTTCTTTCTTTATTATTTTTCTTAGCATTACCAAATACTCTTTAAGAATATCTGGTAATTGAAATTCAGGGTTTTTTTCAAATTTCTGAAAGAACATCTATAAAAATATTAGCATTGAGACGTGTGGTAGTTAAACCTACCGATATGATTTTAAGGTCAACAAAACTTTCATTTGTAATTTACGCGATAGATAAGATTGAAATCTTACCATCGGGCTTCGTTAAATCAACCATTGAAATAGAAAGTCAATTTAAATTGCAAAATACCTTCGAAGTGGGTTTCATGTTTATTTAAAGAATTGAAGCTCACTATAAAATAGATAAAATCCGTGATATTTTTATCTTAGTGATCGAACTCAGAAAATGAGGCATTTTAAACTTGATTACAATAAAACAGGACCCAAACTTCTTATTTGAAGAAAGGTTCAAAAGTAGGTAATGTCGATATCTATAACCATGCTGGCGATTCTTTATGCTAAAAGAATTTCTTCATAAGAACATCCTATCGATACCATTTTTTTTCAATGCACACGTTGATACAAGAAATTCGTTATTGGAATCAAAAATATTGCCCCTGGCAGTAAATATACGTGCACCAGATAAGCTGTTGTTCCTCATTGAAAATAAAAATTAAATTGTTTGTCTATGAATAAATTACTCAACTTGAGCAATAAATAAGCAAAGAATTTGTATAGTTTTGGTATTATACGGTAGCCAAATAAAATATAACGCATTTGACCTCCCAAAACTAAAAGGTAAGAAATATACGCGCGCACTCGTTTCGCGTTTATTCTCCACTTCATGGATCCTCCTTTTTTTGCACGTCAGCATCCCTCTTGGGCATCGATAGGACGGGTGCGTGCCTTATATTTTTTCATAGATAAAGAATTTCATTTTTATTTCCAATGAACAACAACAGCTCATCGGGTGCGATTACATTTTACTACTGTGGGTAAGGCACAAATGTACGCATTTACTTAAAAAAAATCACATGTCGCCATAATTTACTTCAGTGAAGAACGAATATACGATCCGTGATACAAAATTTACTTATGGTTTTACCGGGTTAATTTTAAAACTTATTTAATGATTGTAACTTACGCTCGCCAATCAAATAATGCCACTATTGCTAACAACAACTCTGTCAATTACCTTCTTTCTCCTTTTATGTTCGAAAACATACTGCTGCGTATTATTTCAAAGTATTTAATGAGATCACAAAAAAGAGAGAGAAAAAAACAACAAGATACGACATAATGAAGGTTATGAAAAATTAATGGGAAATCATACATGCCAAAAACCCGCTGGCTTTCACGTAGTCTTTTACGTTTTCGAGATCGAGGATGTTAGATAACCATTGGATCTATTTGAAATTTATCCTAGCAGGGGATAGCCTACAGAGACTTGGCTTGGTCTTCCAAGCTTGTTAGTAAAGAGACCAGTAGAAACATCCATGCCCTCAGCGGGATTTGAACCTGCGGCCCGCTAGTCACAAGTGGGGCAAGACCTGCGCCTTAGCGCTCTCGGCCTTAGAAATATTTAATGTATATTCTAATTTATAAAACCACAATAGCCATAAAAGATCATATTGTCGAAAACTTTAAATGCGGATTAAAGGAGGGAAAATGTACTCTAGATAGACATATCCATTATCCCAATCAAAACGTAACAATGAATCAACCTAAATCATTTGTAATTTCTTATTGCAAAGCAAGAGACACTATGATTTTTTTTATTGCAAAGCTTGCCCTACAACGCTTAAAAACTGCTTCATCGAACGAAGGAACTTTTCTTTTTTTACAATGATTAAGCTAGCAATAGAAAAATTTAATTAAAAAAGAAGGCATTAACAGTATGGGCGAAACGGTCGGACGAGAAGAAAGTCAAGCGAATCCCTGAAAAATGTTATCGAACAAAAAATAATACGAGAATAATAAAGAAAAAGAGAAACAAAAACAGAAAGAAAGCGTCCGCTCTACAAAGGAAAAAGAATAAAAAAAGAAAAAGAAAGCAAGAACAGTCGAGCCTAATTTAGGAAAACTCGTTTTCGCACTTGACGGAGTAAGGAAAAGTAAAAACAGTCAGTGACTCCTTGGAGGCGGAAACGCTCACCTGGAACGATGGTAAAGAAGGATGAGGAAGGGGGAAGCGGGAAACACAAAAGGGAAACAGCGCTCAAGGAAGGGAAACAAACATCTTGGAGCACACACCAGAGCACATTATTTGCGGAAGAAGGCAATGACGCTGTGTAGTTCATTATGTTAAAGGCCGACAACATCCTTTTATCCGTGAAGTGAGAGCATTATAAACGGCTACGTCGTTCCGCCTTTTTCATTCCGATCGCAGATCTCGAGAGAGTCGACAAGACGTCTTTCTCCATCGCTGGCATAGATACAGTAGGGACATCCTTCCAATTCCTACCGGTGTACGGGAACATGAGTCAACGATTTACATACGAGCGATAAGCGACACCTTAAGTTGTTCACTTATTTCCCGAACACCTTTTATTTATTTTTGATTCTTATACCCAATATGATTCTATTTAGATCTTTTTACAATTTTAAAACATTGTTTAGCCCCATTACCTTTGTTTTATTTTTAATATTTTTAGTTTAACATAGCAATAATTTAAATATTTTTATTTTATTTTCATCATTTTAAACTACTCTCGAATACAACAATTTTAGCACTTTTCATAAGCAAATTTATTTAATCAATCACAATAATTTCAAGTTCAACAATAACATGCAATGTCTTTTTTAAATACTAGAATAAGCGTTGCAGTAGTTTCAATGTTTCGTTTTGTAGTGTATGTTTTTAAGAATTATTTAATGATTACCAGAAGAATATAATAGCATATAATATAATAACAACAGTTGTTCTTATAAAGATAAGCGTACGTTTTTGTACATTCTAATTTTTAATCTCAAGTAAGGAGTAATAGACATTCCACTTAAGAATTTATCTGTAATTTTGCATTAAAAATTGCTTCTTCATTATAGCTCTTTTTTTCTTCTCCCTAGTTCTTGGGTGTTTTAGCACTCATTTGCCTTCTCTCCGTCACCGATGGCTCGAAAGGTGGTAAATGGAAAATCAAGGCTAAAGGAAAAGGGATAATGCCCATGTATCAGCAGAGTTATGGTGGTGGTTATGGAGGAGGTTACAAAGAATATGGAGGAGGCAACCACTACCAACCCGTCATATACTATCCGGTACCTGTCTATACTCCACAACAGCATTACTATCCTACGCCCAACATCTACTCTCTCAGCGTAATCCCCGTTTATCAAAGCCACAGCAGCTATGGAACATATGGTGGAGGCGGATATGGAGGAGGATATGGAGGCGGGTACGGAGGTGGACATGGAGGCGGATACGGAGGTGGACATGGAGGTGGATTAGGTGGCTACGGAGGATACGGAGGTGGATCAGGTGGCTACGGAGGATACGGAGGGGGTCATGGTGGCGGGGGATATGGAGGTGGACATGGTGGTTACGGAGGTGGTGGATATGGAGGATATGGAGGCGCTGGAGCTTACGGAGGCACCTATGGAGGTTATGGAAGCTATGGTGGAGGGTAAGATTTAATTTTTTATAGGATTTTAGTTATCAGAACATTCAAATAAAATAAGTAAATATTTCAGTATAGAAATGACCTCTAAACCTTTAACAGCCAACCTCTAAAGGACAACCGTATTTCAGGTTTACAGGTTTAGAGGTTTTTCAATTCTATAATCCCTTCTTATTTTATTACTTATAAATAAATCAGATAACCATTAAACACTTTTTGAATATTTCATTATGTACTAATTAAACTCAAATAATAATTTCAATCATACAAAATTAGGCATAATGCATAAATCATTACTTTCGTAGCCTTATTAAAAATTAAGCTATCATTTGTGATAATAACAAACATACTCTTCAAACGCTAATAAAAATATTAAAATATATCTTTATTATTGTAATCTTACTTGTTAAGAATAAAACAAGAGTGGGTAACATCAACTGTTATTACAGGTAAATATGTTAGAATTTAACTCTTCTATTTTTTTTTTTCACGTAGGGGCTACCACTGAACATTCCTATCGAGATCATCACTTTATCATCTTACATTAATTAGCAAAAGAGTCAGAGTGGATGAGTTCATCGGGTCAAGAGGCTTTGTAAAAGAAGACTGAATGCGAAAATTAGCTAACCTGCTCATTGTCATCTCATTCCTGCCATCGTGAACAAACAAACCGTAGTTATGTCACATCAACTTGTATATACTTTTTATGTAAATAGTCATTAGATGGTTCCAATTTACCTTCGTATTGCGTACAATCAAAATTTTGATATTTTTCCATGATTCTCTTTATTCTTTCTTCCATCATTAATGTTCATTCCAAATCAAGTGTAATTCCTTTACACTACAATATTTACATTATTATTATTATTATTATTATTATTATTATTATTATTATTATTATACTATATGGCATTGCTATATCAATGTCGTCTTTAAATCCACGTAAAAATTATTACATCTGGCTGTAAATAAAATCGCACCTGCAGTATTATTAATCAAATTAATGTTATGTATATTAATTCGTGCATAAAATAAATTTGTGTGTTTTTGGTGCCCAGTTAATGTAATCACCAGTATGTCCATGTTTCACTTGTGTTTGCCTTCATGTGAACGCTTAACGTTTGTCCACACATCCCTTAACGTAAGGGAAATGCTATTGGTGTTGTTTAGAATAGGCTGCCTTTGTGAAGTATCTGTGTTATATAATTTTGTCTCAGTGTTAACTTATTTGTATTTCCTTAGTTCAGAATACCTTTGTACAGTGTCTTTGGTGATGTTGATTCTGCCTAAATTTATACTGTATCTGGTTCTTCTTTTGTGTTGTCCTTTTATGTTTATGTACTTCATGTAAAAAGTAAGTATTCTATGTCTTGTCGTTAATGTTTTTCTGTTGTTTTTGTCTGTCCTAAATGTTTAATGTTTGTCAATTGTCTTATTATTTGTTACACGTAAACATAAGCTTGTTTGTTTTATACGTTCAAAACCTGTTGTGTCCGTCTATGTTTCGTTTAATCGTAGTCCTTCGTCATCAAATTTTGTGTTATCATCTTGTCGTGTATACTTCTTTGTCATCAAATTTTGTGTTATCATCTTGTCGTGTCTACTTCTTTGTCATCAAATTTTGTGTTGTCACCTTGTCGTGTCTACTTCTTTGTCATAGTGTAATTTTGTGTATCACCTGTCATAAAGCTCCTTTGTCGTCTCCTTTTGTTTTATCATCTTGTCATGTCATGTCTATTCCTTCGTCGTTTGTCTTTTGTGTGCTCACCAATCATGATCATTCTTTGTTAATCTTCATTTATATGTTACTGCGTCCAAAATGTTCTGTTATCAAAAAAATGCTCAAGCTCAATGTTTTAGTTCCATGTTTTCGCTTTAAATGCATTTAATTTTCGAAGCACAAACTTGCAGTTTCCTGTCATGTTTCACAGGGAGTCCTTTGTGCTTTTTTGTTTCTAAACTGAATATTTGTTATCGGTTTCATAATATTTTGTTTTGATTTGTTTGTCTTGTTTAAAGCCCTTTGTAAATATGTCCCCTTGTGTACAGTTTATTTTGTTGTTTTTATTTGTCCTCCGTTTTGTGATTGTTAGTTTTTGTTAATTGTTATTTGTTATTGTTGCTTTATGTTTGTTCATGTTAATTGTTCCTTCACCTATGTAGTCATTTGTGTCTCAGTCTTGAACCTTCATTGTCATTTGTTAACTGTTTGTCCATGTTTTTGTCACGCCTTTTTGTGTCATATGTTCAATGTCCGTTGTTACAACCTGTGTATTTTCGTTCGTTTGCCTAATTACATGCTATATATCACCAATATTTATAAAGTTCAAATAAATAAATCTGTTTCTCAAAGAATCCTGAGTTGAGTTTTTGCTTAATTTTTTTACACAAGCGAAATTAAGCGAAAAAAAATAAAAATAAAAAAATATTTCATAAATTTTGCAATATTTGGAGGTTTCAGAATTCATGAGGTGTAATGACAATTACGAGGGGCATACTGAAAGTAATGAGCAACATTAAAAAAAAAAAAAGATTAATAATTGCGAAGCACAGAATACATCATTTCAAACTATAAACTTTTTTTTGTCTATTTCTCAACATAATCTTCATTCCTTTGGACACATTTTTCCCACCGTTTTGGAAGTTTGAAAATCCCTTGACTGTAGAAATCCATTCCAGCTCGCCGAAGGCACTGATGCACTGCTCTTTTCACGTCCTCATCTGTCGCATAGCGCTGGCCGCTCATCTGCCCGTTTTGTGAAGCCCTGTTTTGTGATGGGGCAGATGAGAGGTCGGCGATATGCGACAGACGAGGACGTGAAGAGAGCAGTGCGTCAGTGCCTTCGCAAACTGGAACGGACTTCTACCGTCAAGGGATTTTTAAACTTCCACAACGGTGGGAAAAATGTGTCCAAAGGAATGGAGATTATGTAGAGAATTAGACAAAAGTTTATAGTTTGAAAATGATATATTCTGTATATCGCAATTATTAACCTTTTTTCTTTAATGCTGCTCATTACTTTTAGTATGTTCCTCGTAGTTGGATTCAAATAGAAGTTAGAAAATTTATGGAAAGAAAATTCAAGCGTAATAAATGCTCTGATCGCAATTCTTCAAATAATACGATAGGAATTTATTGCGAGAGTTACTCGGAAAATACACTGTAGTATTTATTTTAGAACAAGCTTGTTTAGAATTAAAATAAAATAAAAGATTTCTGAATAATTTTTATTTTACCTCTATAAAAGTTAGTCCTTTTTTCTACACATATAATCTTCTGTATGACGAAAAGGTAAAAGTCACTAGAGTCCCAGTCCAAACTGTTTGATCCTGCTTAATGAATTCATCTTGCAATGCAGCAGATCATCCGTAATTACAACGGTGGCCGCTTCTTACGACTTCATGAACTTCTCCCTGCTTGTATTAAAGTTTCGGCAATATTGCCTCACTGTTGATTATTCCACAATATCAATATGGACCCAAAACCTACCTACCAATATTAAACGTCAATTACTCAACTAATAGAAGTGTAATTGTTTTCAAAATTGTATGAAATATTCACGGCATCAAGGTTTTCTTTAATATGTTTTATATCGTGTTATTTAGAAAGATTGAAAACATGGCTACCTACAGCGAGCATTGGGTTTTTATCATCGAAGAATACATTCGGGTAGCCGAAAATCCAGAGCTCGTGATACAAGCATTCTAAAGATTGGGCCAAAAGTTGGCCAAAAGAAACACACAAAACCAATGTTCTTTTGGCCCCATGCCTTCCTCCATGTCGGTGATTATCCAGAAGGGAACCTGTGATCCAACTTAGACTGGGTAGGACAATACTACCTGAGTAAACCATTAAAGATACGTTATTGGTAAAGTATATTGTGTATTTTCACATGTATAAATTGAAAGGTTTTGTATAACAATACATTTGCCTGCAAAAAATAGCTTTCATGACTTTTGTAAGTGAACTTTTATTTTATCACCTACGGTAGGATATTGTAAATCATATTTCTACCAATAATAAAACCCGAAATTGTCCCTACCGTAGGTGATGTAACAATGTATGATTTTTCCGTGAGCAGGCTTTCTCTCTAGACGGTATTACACTTGAACGAAGTATGACAAAATGAATGAATGACAGAATGGCAAGAAAAATATCTACTGTGGTCTTGAGGTAACAACTGAACAGAATCCAAATAAAGGTATTAGACAGAAATTATCCTTTCCTTAAGTAAAACAGATTTTTTTAATTGTTTATTTAGGCTTTGTCAAATTGCCATTTATTAATTCCCATTTATAGATAAAACGAAAAACAATAGCAAATTACCATGTCATGCTTACCGCACAATAATTTACTAAATTTAATGCAGAGTTGAATAATAAGAAAGTGTAGCAATTTGTGCAAATCAAAAATTATACGTAGCAATTTGTGTAAATAAAAATATAATTGGGCTGTACATTTATATAAGATAAATATAATTATCTTATATTCAACGAAGTACCATAACTGTAATTCAAGAGTTCCAGAGATAAGCAAAAGAGAGCAAAAAACCAACCCTTAGGAGGTTAGGTTAAGTTATTAATATATCATTTATTAATAATTTAAATTATAATTACTCAAATTACAAAATATATTTGAACTGATCACATTTTCTTTTAAACACTTTCTTACTGTTATAAAAATGTGATATACGACTTGAGCACATTAAGCTTTCTATGGGATCAATACTTTGATTAAAATTCTATTATTCAAGGCACATTTTTACAGTTTTTTTTATTTTTTTAGAAATTAGAAAAAAAATTGTTATCAATTTGTTTTATCAAAATATGTATTCGGTTTATACGAAGTAGAGCCAATAATTTCGTGGAATGACAATGTATTTTAGTTCAGGTACAATTTTATGACCTATCCATTAAGTATCGACCACGCATTTTTGTTCTAGAGGCGTTATAGTTCAAGTGTGTTGATGATGAAGCGTTAATGGCGAATCCAATAATGTTCGAATTTTAATATGAGCAAAAATTAAATTTTGTAAAAATTTAACAGAAGCATGGCAGATAATGAAATTACATTATGGAGAAGAAGCCATGGATAGGTGGTTTAGTGTTTAAGTGGCACAGATGTTTCGCGGAACGCAGGGAAATATTTGGAGATTGATGCACAAGCCGGTTGCCGACGTACAGCACAAACGGAGGCCAAGATAAAGGTTCAATCTTGATATGTCACAATCGTTCCGAAAGTATCGACGGTATCTATCCTGCATCGAGGATCAGACATGGTACCTGTTACTCAGTTTCTTGGAAGACCTCAATATGTCTCCCACGGTTTCTCTCATAGTCATGGCAGAGCAGCGTGAAGGCAACCCTACCATCTCATCGGCTCATCCGAGCAAAGCTAGCGAAACAAGGTGTTACAGTGTTGCTTCACTCATCTTACTCTCCCGACATCGCACTTAAGAACTTCCTTCATTTTTACTCTCAAGAAAATACAAGCTTGTGAAACTACAGTGCTTGTGCAAAATAATATGAACACCTTTGAATTTAGACGTTTTGTCGAATATCTAGAAAAATGATAAACTTGAGAATAAAATGAAACTCTTTTTCCACAACGAAACAGGAAATGAACAAAAAGAAAAAGACCGAAAATAAAATGAAAAAAATACACCCTGAGTCTTATTTTTTCATTTTATTTTCGGTCTTTTTCTTTTTGTTCATTTCCTGTTTCGTTGTGGAAAAAGAGTTTCATTTTATTCTCAAGTTTATCATCTGCATTATCCACATAAGATTTCTAGACAATTTATCTAGAAAAATACTTGATGAATTATCCTGAAACTTCAGGCGTGTAAACATGTTACACCTGAAATATTTCAGCGAAGGTTTTGTCCCGAAGCCAAATAGGGGATCAGCAATAAATTCAACAACAACAACAACAAAAAATAATGTTTGAGTTCACCCTGTAAAAAATAATGGGCGAAATGCGTTGTAGCTGTAGCAGATGATTATGAGGCTTCTTTTACTTATCTGTGTTCATTTGTATGAGAATAGCACGTATATTCATGGAGATATAAAGGTTTCCTTTACGTAAATTTTTTCCGTAAGTTTTTTGTTTGTAGCATGCAGGGTTTTTCAACCCACTGCACTACCATTTTCAAGAAAACTTGACAAACTACAGTAGAGACAACACTTGCAACCAGAATATGAAAATATTAAATATTTGATGAAATAAGAGCATTTTTACTAAATAATGCTTAACTGCGCATGCGCAAATATTACCAAAATGTCTTTAGCATAATTTATTAGCCAAACGTATAGAGCTACTCTTAAAAAAAGTCCAAGCAAATATCGTGAAAATTCAGAAAGATATTGCCGATAGAATGAAATGAATTTCAGTTGCTCTCAAAAATAAACAAAAGGGGTTTTCTCCAAATTTTTATGTTTGGACTGGACATCAGTATCAATTTCGTCTCTTTACGCTGATATGAAATTAATATGCCTATATAAAGTCAATATGAAGTCAACTATTTGGCAGTACAGCTAATTTGGCATCACAGCTAATTTAGACATAAGTAAAGCATAGGAATGAAGCGTCTTTGAACGTGGCATGATTGTAGATGCAAGAAGAGCAGGTTCTAATATTTCAGAAATATCCTCGGGTTTTCATCTACAACAGTATCTTGATATTTAGAGAGGGCAGTTCTGTTACAAAACTTCAAGCGATAAGTACAAGTGTGGCCGGAGAAGGCTTATGGACGAAAGAGGTAACAAACGACTGGCACATATCGTCTGCGGTTACAGAAAGCAACGCAATGACAGATTACAGCTCAGTACAACTTAGATGCACAAAAAAACCAAAAGCGCGACAAAACTACCCTTATCCCCGACTGGTTATAGCAGTAAGAGGCCATACAGGGTGCCAGTGTTATCCCAGAAAAGCAAAAAAAGTCCAAGGAATATCAAAACTGTCTACTTAATGAGTGGAAAAAGGTAGCTTGAACCGATAAGTCTTAGTTTCTTTACTAGGTTGATGGCAGGACAAGAATATGGCGAAAATAGTAAGGTCCATGCACCCTTTTAACAGGTGACAACATACGGCAAGGAATAATGGTTGGAAAGTTTTTTCTTTGGCTACACTAGACCTCCTAACAGGATCTCTTAATGTCACAAGCTATTTCCTAGTTGTTGCAAATCAGATGCACACAATTCTGGATACATTTTAGCGATGGAGATTGCTACATTCAAAAGGAAAATGCATCCTGTCACCAGAATGCTCAATTGGTCTTAGATTTGTTCCGTGAACATGACTAATTTGATTAACACATGCTTGATTGGCTACTCAGTCATTTGATCTTAAACCTATGAAGGATTTTGGGACGAGGTATAAAGGTCCATTCGTAGCCTACAATCGCTCCCATCAAATATGTACCAACTAATGAATGATGCTACCGGTATGTCAACGGAATGGTCCAAAACTTGGTAGACATTATGCCAAGAAGAATTATGTGTCTGATCAGAGATATACGAGGGTTGGGGCATAAGTCATGGCAACTATTTTTTTTCTCATAGCTAAGGGATGGTATCACAAAATGTCATATGTCTCGAGGAAACCGTTCATTCATAGTATATTTCCACAACACCAGATGGCTCTGTGATTTCCTTTTGTTGCATTGAGAACAATGTTAAATCAGTTCTTAGTCAACCGCTGTGCAGGATGGATGTTACCCGAGTTGAACAACGCTCATATATCAATATAGCCGGTCTCCGCTGGCTTTGGTAAGAATTGGAGCACCCATGATACTCTCCGGACTTTTCTCCATGTGATTTTGACCCTATACGGACGGTAAGGAACCATTACGTGGTAGACAGCTTCGGACACGAATGGACATTGCAAATACGGGTATTGTGCAACAGGAGATGACCAGATTTCCACATGGTGAGAGAAATGGTGAAGCAGATACTACGCCCTTTAGAATGGATATGTGTGCTGTAATGATTCTGGAACATGAAAGTTGTAACGTTATATCAACTACCTTAATAAACATGAAGAGCAAAATATTTCCGTGTTGTTAAATGTCCATACCTTTCCTCAATTCCTTGTCCTTTCATCTATATATTTCACATTTTCCACTCACGGTCGAATTCTCACAAAACAAAATAGTTGCCATGACTTATGCCCCAACCCTCGTAGTTGGACCGACTCATTATTAGCATAGTCAAAATACTTACAATGCAGGCATGACGTCAAACGTAATGCAACCACCGGTAACGCAAATGACCCAAGCTAAACTGCTACCCGGAAAGCATATACGAATAAGAAGCTGCAAGTGATCAAAAATGCAAGCATTTCTACAACGTTATGCGAAAGTCCAGCGTTCAAATGCCGTACACTTCTAGTGGTTGAACTCTCTTATCAAAGGTTTCTTCCGATATTGGGTGCAAATTTTCTTATTCTGACAGTCCTTCGTGACTATTTCGATGCCTCTACAGCGTAAGCGCTGGGTGTTTCATCAGCAGACTTCGTGTGAAGGAGGTATCATTAATGTTATTTTCAAGACTGGGGATAACATATAGACTGTGTGGCTGCGGCTGCTCTACAAACTGGATGCCTTGCCTTGCAGTTGAAGTAGAGGAGAATGTGGTAATTTACAAACAACCACAGTGCATAAATAATTTTACTCTAAAATTAATCATAATTGCTTTTCCGTTGCCTTTTATTTGCTTTTCCTCATGAAAGTGAATGTTATTATGGTAATTTTTGGTATTTCTTGATTTGCATGTTGAAATTCAAATGTCTTTGTGAAGTGCATAGGGAGGTAACTAATAAATTCAACATGTGATTGTTGGTGATCCGTTCATCGGGTTTTGGAAATTTTTGTTTTGTTTAGTTCGGAATTCCATGCTGAACAAGTCTTCAATTGGAATTTTTTGTGTATCTGTTACGGTTTTTAAGATAGGATTTAAATCTGTCCTAATTTGCATATTTGAGATGATGAAAAGTGCACCATGAGATAGGTCACCCACAACTTCCTATTCATTGGATTCATCAAAATTGACATATCTGCTTCGGTTACGAAAATAAAAGGGGGAAGGCTCATTTTTGTATCCACCTGTATACAATTTTGTTATAAAATTCTTTTATTTTTAATGTTCAATTTTTCTAATGCATTATGCATAAAAAACATTCGCTATGAGAGGAGAAATATCCACATTTTGAAATGCCGAATATCGTTAAGTTTCAGAAGAATCTAAATATTTTCCGCATCTTTGGCTTCTTAATTTTCTACAGAAAATGTTTATGATTTTAACTTATTGTTAACCTCCTAAATTTATTATTAAGAATCCTTTAAAAACGGAAGGATGTTCATTGACTATTTTCATGTAATTTAATCTTATAAAGTATATTAAATATAAGAAAATCTTCAACTCTACAACAATACTGCAATACATAGCATCAAAAACTCTGCAGATAGCTCTATCGAAATTCAAATGATCACAACTAAGATCACTTCTATGAGAAACACCTATTCTCTCTGTACATAACTTTGCATGAGAAAAAAAAATAAAATACTTTGTTAATACTTGTAGAAAGACTTTAAATGATATATTAACCTTGAATGCCAGAATACTAACTATCTCGTTTGAAGATGTTTACCTATTTTGATTTCAGCAAAATAAAAATGTAGCCTGGGGATCACCTGATTTTTTTTCTTTTTTGGAATTTTAATTACTCTTTAAGAAGAAAGCATTAAGTCGTTCATTCTCCTTCATTCATCTATGTCACGTCTACTATTTCGTCAATATTTAAAGCTGTTTGGAAATTTTTTATCATTTTGGAATAAACTATTTAACTACGGTCAATTTATCCTTCCTCTGGAAGAAGCTCCGCCAGGGAAATTGAAGATCACCCTAATAAAATTTAAATAGATGCTACCGATTTAACAGGACCAGTTTTTTCCTTTCTTAATAGCGTTCGTTGATGCTTATTAATTTTAATAGGTTTCAGGTTTACTGACACATTTTCTATTTTCCGTTGTTTTCTAGAGAATCTTTAATAGTAATTTTGGAAGTTGTAATCATAAAAAGTAACTTTATGCGGCAATCTTTATGTAATTTATGAGCATAGATTCGAGTTAAGTTCATTCTGTCTCTTCGGGAATGAGGTCCAATGTAACATCAGGTCAACCAAAGCAGTATATAAATTGGTGGCAAACGCTGCAACACTTCTAAATTAATGTACTGAATGCGAGGATTTGTACTGCCCAATTCTCTCTCCTTGGAATATGATTTTGCGGCATTCAACAACGAAGAAAATGGTAAGTTCCATGACAAATGCTGTGGAACCGTATCTAACAACCTCAACTTCTTGGATTATAATATATGAACATTATATTTGAAAATCAAATGAAATGGTGAACCTCGATTTGGGATACATTATTCACGCATTTTAAAGAAAAACAGTGCTTTCAACTCTACAAATCTGTTTTGTAATATTTCATACTGTCATCGTATAACCCTTTGAAGGACTATTTTACCAATTGACATATTTACAAGGGTGTATATATGAACTGCTTTTGGGACTCTGATATGATCAAAGTTTCTCCCTATCTTACTATCTCAAGAAGTAGGAAAAAATTTAAATATTCATATAGGTAATCTTCGTTTAGATGCAAAAGAGTTATTTTGTTAGCAAATTATTTGGTATTAGGTCTCGTTACTTCCAATCTGATTATTTAAAAATCACCTATAAGATATTATATAAGAAATTTGAAAAAATTTCAAAACAGCATTAATTAGCATTTCATCATTTGCTATTGCAGACGCACAATCTAACATGCATGAAGAATTAAATGACGGTAGAAAATTATTTCTGGAGTTGTATACTATATACAGATGACTTCCACCTTAATACAGTAAGAGTACGCGAGAAACACTTCCAGACCCACGTGTCTCAACTATGCATATCTGCTTTAAAACGTATACGACTTAGAAGCGATCATGCGGTAATCGTATACAACTTATACGCAGTCCTTCGATTTTCTGTTGCTATTCTTATACGCACGGCTATTCGCACGGCTATTCTTAAAGTTATCTATTAGCGCTGGCTATTCGCACGGATAATGCATTTAACAATCTTGTTGATAAATCGCTCGTATGGAAAGTTCAATAAGAATTGAGAACTCGGTGCAGCAATGAATTTAGATTCGCCGATTCTCATTCTAAACAATTTTATTAACAGGAATTATTATGCGAGTTCTCGTCTAATAACTTTTCTTTCCTCTTTATATTCTATTTTTTTCCTTACAAAACATTTTTCATAAAATAGTTAACAGGTTCTTTCAATTCAGCATTTCTTCAAAATTTGCGCTTTTGAGTTATTGTTAATAATATATATCAAATTCTGTATTGGAATCATCCTTTCAGCGTTAGAGTTTTCGGATTCGGTTAAAAGCTGAATTCATTGTGTGTATTTCGGGAGTTAATTTGTTTGAAAATAAAATGCAATTAGGTTACTTTTCACTGTTTAGTTTATCACATCATTTCTAATGCTTCTTCCCCATATTGCATTTGTATTTTGATCGAAGAGGTGAAAACATGAATTCGAAATTAAATTACATCATTTATCTTCGTAGTCATCATAAAGCATAATAAATTGTAAATTATTTTTATTTATTGTTTTTCTTTACAGTCTAAATTCCTGCTTATCTTCATAATTCTTTCTTCACCATACGTTAATTGTAAAAAAGGAGGAGGAAGTGGCAAATGGAGCCTTAGAGCAAAAGGGAAAGGGCTCCAGAATTTGCAGAGTTACCAGGGTGGAGGTGGCGGCTATGGCGGAGGAGGTGGCGGCGGCTATGGCGGAGGAGGAGGTGGCGGCGGCGGCTATGGTGGAGGAGGCGGCGGTGGATACGGTGGAGGAGGCGGCGGAGGTGGTTACGGCGGAGGAGGAGGTGGAGGTGGTTACGGCGGAGGTGGAGGTGCGTCCATGTTACTTCTACCAATGCCCAAGCTTTACGACCAGTCGTCAGGCCTTAATCTCCTAGGAAGTTCCAACGAACTAATCAAAGAAATGTTTTCTGGTAAAGAAACCGGATATGGAAGTACACCATCTAAATCTCCGTATAAACAGCGAATGAGAAAGTATTCCGTCATCGGAGACGAATGGGAAAATTACGGTGGAGATGATACTGGAGAAGAAGAACGACATTTCTACATTATTCCAATTTCAATATTGCCCGTTATAAATTCAAATTACGGAATGCCCAGAATGAATCGGTAAGCTTTATTCTTTTTTTATTTTAAGCAAAATTGTATACTATTCCTCTGGACAAAAAAAAATTGGAGTATTGTTATGTTTAAAAGGGAAGCGCTTGCTATGAGAGAGGTGGTGATATGCAAAGCATTATTAGTCTACAATCAGATTGGGAGCGATTGTAATAAAAGTATCTAACTATATTCTATTTGCGAAACGCGTTTACTTGCATCCAGTTTAAAAAATGTCATCTTGACAAGTATGTCACTGCAGATAAACTTCACTTCAGTAAGATATTAATTGTTTGTTTCTCAGTAAAAAAAGAAGCAAAAAATAACTCAGAACGCTTCTTGTAGTCCAAACGAAAGGTTAAACATTTATTTGGATAAAATAAAACACGAAGAAATTCATAAGCTAATCATCATTTTTATGGTATACCAGAAGCGTTTTCTGTATATTACAGATTATGAGTTTGAACAATGGCAAAAGAGGATGTGATTAAATTAATTTAAACAATGTTTATTATGGATGCGAATATGCATTGCATTTAATAATTTAACTGGATAGAGAAATATATGCTAAAGCGACTGCAATTGCTAAAAAAAACCAAAACCGATGGTATTGGAATCAATTTTACACTCGTAACACATCCCATGTTATAATTTTCTTTCATCTGTTTTCACATTGCTTCATTTCTGCTCTCCCATTGTGGTCATTCAATACATTTAATTTCGAGAATTCTTTCAATTTTTATATATTTCAATATTCTATAAACATGCCTGAGGAAAACAGAAAAATATCTTCAATATTATAATTTCTTTTATTTCGCAGAAGTGAGATCCGGAGAATTTAGGATTTCATGAAATAATGAGCATATTATGCGTTTATTTTGTTTTTAGATTTGAAAAAATTATAAAATGGAAACTTTAATTTATTTTATCCAAGAAACTAAAAAATTTCATAAATTTAAATGTTCATGATATCTAAATTAGAAATACTGGAATAATTCAATGCATTAACTTACTAAGTTATTTTACTCTTAGTTTATAATAGTTAATGCAAGACGAAATAGGAAATTCTATTCCCATCATTTTTATATACCTTTCTGCATTAAATGTAAACAGATGGATAGGGTTTTCACGCGTTTCCGATGGCCCCAAGGCAACTAATTAATTACAGAATAAGCTTACCAAAAATGGGCAGTCTAATTTAATAATAATAAAAATAAAGGGAAAAAAAAAAGGAAATACATGCTAACACAAATATTTCAAAACAGCGATTCCATAAGTTTTCGCAAATGCCAAATAAGAAAATACATATGTATATGTAAAAATGAAATGCTATACTGCTATATTGTTTCACATTGCTTTTCTTTTCTAATTACTAATAATGTATGCTTAATTCATTCTAGCCCCTTCCACTGAAGTATCATCTCGAAACTGCCAAAAGCGGGACCAGACTGCCTCTCTTTCTTTCAATATTCATGAACACGGTTAATGGATTATTTATTTTAAATGCTATTTTTAAAATGACAAAACAATTTTAAATATAAAAGCTTAAAGGAAAAGCTGTAAATTTCGAAACGATTGAATGATCATCGATGTTTTTAACATTTCTAGTTGTATTTTTTAACGAAATAAACAATTATATTTTTATTTAATAAATTAAAGTTTTTAAAAAGTATGTTTTCTTGTGAATTAATCATAAAAATTTCCAAATATTAATCCATTTGCTTGAATATCTGTGTTTCCTTGTTGTTTTCAGCGTTTTCATTTATTTAGGCGTTTTCCAACCGATTTATGAAATTATGTGGCGCTGATTCATATGATACATAGTAGAACTCCAGTTTGCCGATAAATGAAGAAACTCTGCATTATACAGGGTCTTTATAATTAAAGTTCCATTTTGACATGGCCATAAAAAAAACAAACTACTGGACCAAAAGCTATAATACGTGGTAATATTATACAAGAGGGCATGGGAAGTTCATACCCACCAAAAGAAAAAAATAGTTCTAAAGGTCACCACCAGCATGGAATGGCGCTCTATGCAATATT
>JAHWFO010030344.1:2611424-2638728 GCA_023313115.1 Rhysida immarginata
CAGATTGGGCTATTCCATCAGGGTGTTGCGATTTTTATAAACAGTAGCGTACTTCACTTTTCTTTTTTCCAAGAAGTCAAGAGTTTTGAACAGGGGCAGAATTTTGGTGAGAATGTTATCGCCTTTCGGATATAACTTTCGAGCATCGGTGTCCAAAAACGGTTTGATAACCTTGTTGATATAATAATCTGTGTTTATCCTAGATCCAGGTTTGATAATTCGTAAACGCGTTTTGCTGATATATAATCCCTCCCCATACAACGATGGTATTGCAATGTGTCGCTTTTTTGTTGAAAGTCGCTCGAGCCTTTGGTTTCCCACGTGAAGAGTAAAAACTCTTCTCTGTCCGCTGCAATCCGTTAAATAAAACCATGCCGTTAAAAAAGGGAAAATGCTCCTATGTTTAACTTTTGCTTTACATAGTCGTCTGGCACAATTCTAATTGTTAATGTCGAATTTGACACAAGAGTGCTGATTTTACTGGTGCTGCCACCTTTGCGCCCAAACACTATAATTGTTTTCAAATTTTTCAAAAAAAAACCTGTAACATGGCAATGATCTCTGGCGCTTCTTCTCATTACCAAATTGAATGCATTCGAAGTATGATAGCTGATTGTTGACCTAGGAAGTTCAGCAGTTTGGCCATACTTCTTTGTCTCGGTAGGTTTGCAGATTTAAGCATCGTTCCTGAAGCGTTTTAGCGTCCAGCTCTCCGTCTTTTTTCACTGCTACTATCGTAGTTACAGTGGTTTCTTTGGCTTTTCTCAGCTTGGATATTGTTCCTGCGCTCACCGTCCGATTTCAATTGAACGTCTCAATTGACGAATTATTTGTGAAGTTGACCATTTCATTTGTAAAAGTGCTGAACTTTGCCTTTCATTACGGGGTCTAATTTTGGGAAAGGCATGTTTCCTTTTCAACAATCTAATTTTCAGAACACTTCACAGGAAGCGTGTGCATATAAATTAAATAAAGAAAAATTAAAAACTGAAAACTATAGCAACAATTCCTGGTCTCCCCTACTGTAGAATACAAAAAAAAGAACGGTTGCTATGAAAATTAATGAACCGGGAAGATGCGACATTATTCAATTTATGCAAATTATTTATATACAAAATAAAACCTTGTAAACAATCCAAGTAGGAGTTTTAGCAGTGAAGGAGAAATACATTTTTACATTTATTAAAAAAATTAATCCCCCCTCCCCCTCCCTCCGAGTAGGGTAAGGCAAGTAGCAGATTCTGAAGTCATCTATTTTCACCCTTTTATCTGCACTTTTTAGCTCTCCCCAAGTTTTTTAATCAAAAGTTAATTTTCTTGAACGAAATATGTAGAAAATGTAAAAAACTCGTATTTTCTTTCCTTTCTCATCATTTCCAAACGTATGATATATCACAAGCCATATGTTGGCATAGTTCTAAAGACCACGTGACTACCACCCCCTGCAAATCCGACCCCAATGGAACACCTGGGCCTAAACTTCATAGTAATGTAGATCTTGCCTAGAGGAATCTGGATACTGAATTTCACGCCTTTACATAAATAGCACATAGAAATGTTGTCCTCTCTGAATCCCACCAACGACTTTTACAAAGAGGCGTTGATCCCACCCCCGTAATTCCGACCCCAGTGTGCCAATCAAAACCAAACTAAATAGTGCATATAGGAAGCTATATTCCGAATTTCAACCTTCTACCTCAAAAAATGTAGAAATTATTAAGGGGTAGACAGTTAAGACATTATAAAACCAATAAGTAACTCCATTCTTTTGCTACTGAATAATATAGATTATGAGCACTTGATCAATCGTGCGTCGACTGATGTCTGTAATGCTTAAAAGATGAACAGAAAGTAACAATGTATTCCTTCTTGATAATCGATTGTTGTATGACATGCCAGGAATTATCTTTGTATTCTTTACACTCACTGTTTTAGCACGTGAATTCGACTTGAAGGGGCCCACGAAAACTTCTGAAAAGACTTTGATGGTCATATTTCTGAAAACAGAATTTTAAAAAGTTTATCCGTTTTCAAGTTATCGTGCAAACGGCGGACGGCCGGATAAACGTACAGATCAAGGGTGCATTCTAAGTAGCTTTTATGCTAAAGCTCCTAATAACTAAAAACGTAAAAGGCTTGTGTTTTCGAAGATTGCCAGTGTTTGACTGTAAGAAAAAATAACCTTAAACCACAAAAAACATCTGAGATATGAAGCCTTTATAAGTGATATTTGTCTTTAAGCAGAAAATAGCAAAGGATATAGAAAAACCTTTAGAGTTACTGATCATCGTTATATCTCTTCTAGCGCATTTATTTTCAGTAATTTTTTTGTAATAAAATTTAGGCCATACTCGCCATTACATTCAATCTTTTTTTCTGTCTTTTAGGATATATATGTCAATTTCATATTTCTCTCCGGAAACTTATCCCTATACTGAGGGGGAAATTATCCTCACAACAAATTCAAAAATTAACAGATCTCTCTTTAATGAACACGATGAAAATTAAGAATTTTCCAAGTCTACAAATGTGCCCTTAATAATGGTTAATACTTTTTGTAAATAACGGTGAAATATTAGCATTTATTCAGTTATCTTAGATTCATAAATCGGTCAGTGTCACCCTCTATTAAGATTATTTTTATGTCCTGTATGGTAACAAATCCTTCTGGATAACATCCAATTTCATATAATCTATTATAAATTATCGAATTTAAGGCTTTCTATCTTCCTTTTCTTCAATTTCTATGAAGCAGCAATGACTAAATAACTGGATAATGTCACAATATTTATATTTTACTTTATTTTCATGTTCAACCCCTCAGACTTGCAGAACTTTAAATTTTTTATGAGATTTTATAAATTACTGAGGTGTAAATTATTACCCTGCCTAATAATTTAATTTACAGCAAGAAAATTATAAATAGATACCTATAATATAATTAAGTAATAAAATATTAGACGAAAACCAAGATGAAAACAATTTGTTCACGTGCGTATATATCAAAACTTTCCGAAGAAATTATTAAATGCCTTAAGTTTTCTCGGCAATAAATTGTTGTTTTTTTTAAATAATTATGAGTAATTATTTTTTCCGGATTTCAACCTGGTTCAGTTCGCCCCATCTTCTGTTAATTTAAAGTTCAATGAACTGATCGGTACTTCAATTTTCTCTCCCTCCCTCAAGGTGGCCACTCTCCGTCCGTTCCTTCTTTCACCTTCTTTGCATTTTTCGCTTCGACTAGGCGCAAAATGCGATTTACTTGGTATAATCGAATATCAGACTTTTAAATTATTGAATTTTAAGGAAGTTAAAATTAAAAGATCTTAGAAAGCTGGTGCTTTATTTACAATTTTCGATAAAAATGTTGAAATTGTAATTTTATCTTATAATACTGAATAAAAGCAACTAGTTACAAATCGAAATTGATTAATAAATATTTTAATATATAACAATGATATACATTTGATAAATAATTGCAGGATGAGAAAGTTATATGAGAACACCTCTTTTAAAACAGGATAATTTCCAAAATAATTTTAAAGGTCTGACCAGACGTCTTGCATTCTTTATAGGTTATTGACATTTTATTCGGAAATGGACTATAAATTTTCTATCGAATAACATAAATAAGGTGCGTTCATTCTAATAATGTGCTGAAATGGTAACGATTGGCCTTTATAGAGATTGTAACGTGTTATGGTAAATATTTGAAATATTTTATTAAATTTTTAAGATTAAAAATCACGTAACAACATTTTCTACTCTTTAAAGAAAGTGAAAACTTCTAATCCACAATGAGAAAAGAAATACCGAGTACATATTTCGAAGACGAAGTCTTCCTCCGTTTTCTAAGTCGTGTTGCTAATACCTTAAAACTTGTCTGTATACTTGTATAACCTACTTAAACATACGCTGCAGTTTATTTTTCAGTTTACTTTATTGACGTAATCACTTAAGCAATAAACCATTAGTTAAGATCAGAAGACCTGAACCTCTCACTTAAAAATTAGTTATTGTATAACAGTCTCTTTACGCAATGTACGAAATGAGCGTAAAACGAGCTTGTTTTTCGATAAGGAATTAATGCACCGTAAGCAGCCAATGTTAAAAGTTGACTGGCTAAAGCTCATTGTAGATCGTTAATATATTTCTGGTGTTGCTTTTATGTTAAAATTATAGATTTTTATGCCTATTTTAATTTGAAACTTTATGGAAAAATCTTATGTTATCTTGTAATACGTATTTATATGATATCTATATTAAAAGGTCAAATGATATTATATTTCTATCTCATTTCGTTGCGGAGCTATAAGGTTTCAAAAAGTGTATACATCGTTTTGGAATGCTGTATATAAAGAAGAGTGTTTGTGGGTGGGTTTATGGGTTTGTAGGTGTGTGGGTTTGTTGGTTTGTGGGTGTGTGAGTGTGTTTGTTTCTTAAATAAAAATTAGCAATTATTTTTACCTCAGGCTATATCAAAAAGAAACTACGGACGAACAAAAGATGAGACTCGGACTATACCGATTTTACTTGGATATACGGGGTCCCTTTCAGATCTTGAAATTAAGATATTTGAATCGAAAAATATAATACGGACTTCTCACTCACTTCTTCACGAATACATAATTGAAGCATCGGGGAATGCACTGACTTCCACTTAATAATGCATATAGACCGCCTTTGGTCTTCAAGGTCTTCAAATTGGCTCCATTTGATTAGTATAGAAAAAATGAGACCTGAAAGCGTTCTATTTATGATTACGACCAGGAGTTGCAAAAATGGTCGTCAAGTCATCTACAGTCGCTAAAGGAGGATATTTGCTTTGACCAGCTCTTTCAAGCTTATGTCACATCTGTTCCCCTGAGGATAAGATGCGGATATTGTAGGAAGCAATGTAATACTTACAAGCCATTGTTGCGCTATTTCAACCAATCTAACAATCCGAGCTTTATCGCATGAAACGCTATCCTGTTTATACAGGATGACCCAAACTTATCCAGATTAATTGTTTAGGAACATTGTGTGGTTCAAGTGGAACAAAAAATGTCCTATAAACATTACATCTAGTTTTAATCGTGTGTGAGATATCGACGTTTGTCAATTTTCTATGGGGAACACTGAAGGAGAAGGTCTACAGCAATCCGCCCACCACCAGAGATGAGCTCATTGCATCCATTCAAGCTTGTAGTCGAGCAATTACACCCGACCAGATTGTGGCAGCTACCAGCTCAGTTGTCCGAAAATGTAACCAGTGCATTGGAGCAACCATTTTGAGGGGCTTCCTCATCATTGATTTGTTACTTTCTTCTTATTCTTATTCCTTGTGTCATTTTAGTTTTGCTTTGTAGTTCAATGTGATGTTCTGTCAGTATGCAGAATAAAAATGATCTGCACTCTCAAGTGTTTTATTTATTTGCTTTAACAACTCTACAAGAAAATAGACAAACGTCGTTATCTCACACAGATCGAAACTAATGTAATGTTTATAGAACATTTTTTGTTCCATTTGAACCATACAATGTTCCTAAACAATTATGCTGGATATGTTTGGATCACCCTGCATAGAGCAGCCTGTTCATTAGAGAAGACGATGCATCTTTACCGGGTGTGTCCGAAGACGATGATACCTTGATAACTTTGAGCATTTAAAGAAGAAATGCATACCACAGAACATATCACTTCTACCCGTTTGGATAGTTGACACAATACAGTTGTAGAAGTCATATTCCGATCCTCTCATTAGTATACATCAATTGGAATCGTGATTCGTTAGACCAGGCTATTTTGGCTATTTTGCTTCAGTCATCTTTGATCTAATTTCGATGTCCTCTTCTCTATTTAGACGACTTCTAAAAGCAGAAAAGTTATTCTGGTTACTACTATTGTATTGACTTGCTATTGGACGAATGGCTACACAATTGTCTTCTTTTATGATTTATGCGATTATTGACCAAGTGTATTTGCTCGTATTAAGAAAGGGTCGCTGCTTGTTGTTTTCGGGGTTTTTTTTTTGTTTTTTTTTTTGGCCTAACACTCTTCTACGATTGAAGGCCTATGTTTGTTCGTTTCAGAAATTCAATTTTTTTTTTTTGCTGAAATCAACTTAAAAACTCATGATTCGAAAATATACAAAAATGTTGAAATTTTGAACAAAAAAATTTCCGTTTGCACATATGCACTTATGTATGTACATACGTTTGGTTTGGTTTGTTTGGAAATAACGTCCTTTTCAACTGCTATAGTCATTTCAGGACAACGTTATAGGGGGCGCAAATTTTGCCTCGCAAGGGTTCTTTAACGTGCAAACGACTACACAGGACCAACGGCTTTACTTCCCTTCCGAAGGAACTGCGTGATCTCAGGATTTTCCCCCTGAAAAGATCCTCGTCGTCATCGGCCGGGGTTGAACCCGCGTCCTCGGGCATCAGATGCGATCACGCAACCACTGAGCCACCGAGGCCGATATGTACGTACGTGACCAATTTTTTGCAGTTAATTCCTCTGAAACGGAAAATAGCAGAACTAAAATAAAAATTAAACTTTCTTAGAGGGTACCTTAAATTGTGTCTTGGCGTTTATTTTATGTCAATTGGGTAAGTCTTTTTAGAGATATTAATTTTTTTCTAAAAATTAAAAAATAGCTGTAGCGTTTAAACCAGTGAACCGAACTGAATAAACTCGACATGTACGGACTCCTCTCATTAAGGCAAATTTTTTTTGTAAATGACTTGTTTGGCTGTGATGAGCCATTTTGGAGTTATTTACTATCCCTCTCCCTTCAGCCTCCCCCCCTCCCCGAAATTTTTTTTTTTAATAAAAACTGATTCAAACTAAGAGGGGTCCTTTAACTCTGCATCGACGTATATTTTTATTGAAATGGACTAAGCCTTTTTAGATAAATTAATTTAAAAAAACTGAAGAAATGGCAAAAGCATTCATTTGAGCGTCCTAAACACAATAAGAACGTTATGAACAGCTTCTTCTTATTGAACAATAAAATTTTCGCCGACACAATTGAAAGGGCGTAGGCTTTCTAGTTCTCGAGTTTACCTGGTCGTGGGTTCGAATCCTGCCGTGGGCATGGATGTTTGTGTTTGTCCCGGGCGGCGTAAATTTATAACTTGTGTAACAGGTGCAAAATGACCTTAATAGTCGCCGCCAAAAATTCTAATAAACCAACCAATCGATTTTCTTTTTTGAATCAGTATCATCAACTCGTGGTAGACCTGTGCGAATGTTCCATTCCGCCATTCCAGTTTATTTTCTTTTGCTTTTCTTTTCGGAGCACGCATCGACACAGTTGTTCTTTGAAATATTTGCCCCAACCATCCGGGCACTTACTATTATTACTCTTTCGAAGTCGCACTCAGCTACTTGGCGTGACGAATGGCATACTATGGGTGTTCAGCGACTAATCTCGTTTCTGTCTCAATAATGACGATCGCCGAATAAAATTCTGTAGGTGACATGGTAACGGATTGATCCTTCTATCATTTTGAGCGGAGTGCTATCAGCTACAACAGCCAGTCATTTCTAGTAAGTATAACAGCTTTAAAAGATGCCCTACTGACTCCTTCTCCATTACAATTTCCGAACTTCTCTCTAACTGAGAGTCTACGGTACACGACGGGACGTCGAATATATTCTCTCCAATAAATAATGAAGACAAACTCTGAAAATGATAAAGATGATAAATACCAAATGGACACAATATTTCAAGACAGTCTTGGAGAACTCTTGGAGATTTGTTGAGTTCATTTCTGCTTTGTAAGGAAATAGCTTGGAAAAGGTTAATGGAATATTGAAAAAAAACTAATATTATTTGATCTAATATTCATTTAATATTATTTCAGATCAAATCAGATAATGAATTTAAGATCAGATCAAAGCCACGCCGCGTAAACGAATGTTTCGTTTAACATTGTGTGCCCACTACTTACTTAAACCCTTTGTGTAATTGTAGAAAATTAAATTATGTCTTCATTGTCTGTGTGTGAAGTTTTGTCTGATTTGTTAAATTTTTTCATGATGTTACAATTTCTTTGTGGAGTGTTCTGTAAGAATTATTTATTTGAATGAACCAAAAGTTCTAGTATAATGTCGAATGGGTTTACTCAGGCATCTTCTACACGAGCATAGGTAGCACCCCTGGTGTGCCTTAACACAGTGATAATAAAATAATAATCTGCCTATGTTGAGAACCTCTGCTGAACTACGGTAAGACATAATTCAACAAACGTACGTTTATTCACAAACAAGATCCATGGGACATCTCTAAAAATCTTATGTCCTTAAAGGCCTATCTTGCATCATTTAGGGCAAATTTGCACTTTCTTGCTGAAAAATTTGCCCAAGGAACTACTCTTTTCAACATGCAGACGATTATTGCTCTTTAGTCAATAACCAAACCAGTTCAGAATTCTTAAAGTTATAAAACAAATGCAAAAAAAGAACTGTGAAACAACAGAGTAAACAAGATTATGTAAAAAGGGTTTTATCAAACCAAGCTTTTATAATGCTTTATTTAGTGGCAACAATAAAGCTTAATTTTGCAACAATAAACAATAGATACATTTACCTTTCGCCATAACGAAATGTCCAATTGTTACAACAGTCAATTCGTAGTAATGAGTTAGTACCATTAGAACACGAACCAATGAACCGATTTGAAAATTTTTTTCTTTATCATAAATTGTCATCGATTCTGCATAAGTGTGTCAAATTGCAGCTCCCTAGCTTGTCGGAAAGTTGGTTTAATATTGATTACAAGATTTGACCTAAACAAACTAACACAGCAAAGTTAATAAAAGCTTTTAAAAAAGAAACTCCTAACATTTTCATAACTTTAAGCTAAAACAATTATTTAAGGAGCAGTATATTATTTACTTGATCACCATTAGTAGAAGAGAACTTGATTTTTCTTATGTGAGCATTTCCTTTAGAACAATTTTTATCATATCGTTTTAGAATAATTTTTATGAGGTGCCATCAAGGAACTACTTTGATAACATCATAGAAAACACCACCATTACAAAGACACCAACATCTCCAAGGTTAAGGAGCGAATCCAGAGAGGCGTTGCATTTGATCTATCTTGCATATTCTGAGACCCATAGCAAATATTTTACCAATGAAACAGTTTAATCATCTATGCCTTCTTTTGTATCACGCTTGAAAGCCTTAATTCCAGATGTTATCTTTACAGGCTTTGAAGAACAAGTTATTGAAGTAATTCTGTTATTGTTTACAGTTCGGTTAAACAGCATGACTCGAAGAAACATCAAGATGATCACATGATCAGTAATGTGTGAACATTACATTTTAACAGAGATTCCTGCTGTACTAAAAATAGGTGTTTAGCTACAGATCATGAATTAGAAAAAAGAATACTACTGAAAAGAAGATGAATCTTATTATACTGCAGCTTTGATATGGTATAAAGCTCCATCACTTTTAAAACTATGTAGGACCTGCCACATCATATGCCGTTCTATAAGCTTTCATAAACCAGTGACGATAATAACACTTAGGATACAGACATACTACTGACAACTTATAACACTTATCACTGAAAATGCTAGACTACAATGATTACAATGACGTCAGCGATCCCATGCCATAATATTGATTATAAAATTTGCGCACAAACAGACAACAAGTGAAGTTAAATAAAACCGTGTAAAAAATGTCATTAACAGGTCTTTTTGTCATTGATGCCATCATGAAATCTGCTTAATTCAATACTTGGACTTAAAGCTCTTGTCCTTGTAATTTTTTTTACCTAAATAAAATAGTGGCTGTCCAAAAATTGCAATTGCAATTCTATTCTTCAACAACTGCTCTACAGAATGTGTAAATTTAAACAATATAGCAAACGTTGTAATTTAACATTGCGGATATTACCACGGTTGTTTTTAGAAGGCCGTGATATTACTCTTGGTTTTCTGTATTATTACAAGTGATTTTCTTCTAGAAATAATGTGTGAATTTATAGGAAAAATAAACTTTTCAAGGATTCATAAGAAATTAAAATATATACACGATCAAAGTAAACCAATCAAAGGATATAATTTAAATAGTTTTAAAATAAATTTTAATAAAATTTTTAAATAATTTTTAATAAAATTTTTAAATAATTTTTAATAAAATTTTTAAATAATTTTTAATAAAATTTTTAAATAATTTTTAATAAATTTTTTAAATAAATAAGTTTTAACACGATTACAAATACTACATTAAATAATATAGAAGGTTTGAATAAAGTCCAGTTTAAGAAAAAACTTAGATAACCTCAAGTTTACGTAGACCATCGTATGCTTGATACATAATTTCTTGTCTGTGTAATATCATCAAACAGATTGAAAGAAAATGCGAATTCTTCAGAGGACAATTATCGTCTTCTTTGACAACAGACATTGTACGTATAATCAGAAACTAGTCCTACTGTTGGTTTATTTTCCATTGGATTCCCTTCAGTATAATATTGTCTTCCAAGTCATTTTCTATAAAAAAAAATTGTGCCAACGTATGTCCAGATTCAGGTTTTACGGATTCTATTATTAAAACATAGGGAACTATTTATAGAATGTTTAATTTAGTTTACTGTGCTTTTTTGAAACCATTTAATTAGCGAAAGTAGTTAGGCAACTTTTGAAATATACTCCAGCTGATTTTAAATTCGAGCTTAAATTAGTTTACTCTACACGTATTCTGCACATAATGCTATGACGTTTCCTTCGCTTTATAATAAGCTTTTGAATGGAGGATCATTTATTTATATTTTGAAATATGATCAGTATTTTATTTAATAAACGGACTTGTTTCTAAATACTTCGAGAATAAACTTGTTTTTAGGTATAATGTTTCATGTAATTTTTATGTACTAAACAATTTTTAGAAAAACCCTTATCTTACAATTTTATAATTTGAAATGATGACATGTGTAATTGGAATTATGTACAAAATAAAAGATTTATTTGACATACATTCACGGTCTCATTTGTCTCAAAACGATAGGCTTAAAAGAGCATAGGTAGGGAGGGGTTATTTTTCATTTGACTAAAGGAAGCTCATTGATGAAAAGCAAAACCATTGCATAAAAAATGATTTTTACAGTTCATAAAAAAAATATCGGGGCCACCCGTTTCTACGACGAAGGCGAATCTCCGTTGTTAGAAATCTGGACCATTTCCATCGGATCTGAAAACGCGGAGTTGGAACTCACCGTCCCAGCTGTGCGTTCGTCGGGTATATGTGTGTTTGTGTCACTCGGCAACTTGTATGTCAGTGACCCAAAGGCCTCGTTGCTCTCTTTGCCACCGGCCGAAGCAAAAACCTTCCCCCCTCTCTCTATCTCTTACTGTATTGAAATTCCTCTTCGTCATGTCAAGAACACGACATTGACCAAGAAAATTATTTCCCCAAACTAAAATTCTGTCCTTGATGCCATTCAATTCTTCCTTCCTTTGATTCTGGTCGATGATTTCGTTCCGAAGATAATTTTGTTTACGTTCTCTGTCAGAGGATAAAAAAAAATCAAATTGGTCGCTTTCAAAGAGAATTGTAAACAAAAACGACCAGTAAAAAAAAAGTTCTAACTAGGAAAAAATATTATATAATCCGAAAGAGATGGTTCTAAATATAAAACCGGTTTTCCAGTAAAATTAAGAGGATATGATTTTTTGCACGAAAGTGTTTTACAAGTTTCTTTTCCATATAAGAATACTCAAAGTTTAAAGAAAATAAAAATTAATACAGTCTGGAAGGTATTAAATTTATACAGAGTTAAGTTCAAGCTGGAATAGATGAAATATACGCACTAAATTGTCTATTAGCTATTTTGTATAAATTAGATGAAGGATGAAATTCATTAGTAACTTACACTTAATGATCCCATTAAAATTGAAATTATTATTTAAGGTTTCTTCCATAAAGACTAGAAATAAATTTTAGAAATTAATTTTTATTTAAAATATAAATATTATTTAATTGGTAAAAATATTTTCTTTTTTGCATTGATGCGTTAAAATTTTTATTTCGGTATACATCACATATGTAAAACCCGTTTATGAAAGTTGATTTACTGAAAAAAATTCGAATGTTTTCACTTGCCGAAATGATTCGTGTAGGTAGTCGGTTTTCAAATCATTATCACTGATATCAAATAACTAATAAAAGTTTGAAACAGGATGGATGTGTTGAAATTCACCTTGCATAATAGATTTTCTACCTTCTCTGTTTTATATCGTATGAAGAGTTTATTTAATGGGAAAAAAATTATCTTAATTCCAATTATGTGCTCTTAAATAATAATCGTTTAATACCTCTAAAATAAAATTGTGATTCCCAATTAAATGCCTTATATTAACATATGTAATTAATTAGATATGAATTTACGATTCAAGGAATCAAGAGATAAACCATCTCGAAAACATTTTTTAAAAGTCGATTGTCCTAAAAACAAAAGATTTCCACCACATACCAGATATTTTTACAATTAAATCAACGGAAAAATTGTTTTCAACTCATTAAATTACAGGACAGTTAAATTAGAAAAACCCCCCAACTATTTAGGTAATTAAGGTGCTTAAGGTAATTTCTTAAATTGTACATGTATTGCTTCTTTAAAAGTGAAAACAGTTTCGATAGTAAAGTGATTACTAATGATTGATCCGCGCCTTCATCCTTTCAGTCTCAAGAAATTCTCTATGTTTCAATCCCGAAAAATAGAAGCATGAAACTTTAAAATCATTTTGTCTTATTTAGGATCATGATAAAGAATTTATAATATCTTCAAAGCTCTTCAATATCATCCCGAACAAAAGCTTATAAAAATATTTCATTCATTTCAGTAAAGGAAAACATTTTCTTTTTCTAAAATTAATGCTTGGTTTTTGAAAAATACAAAGAATTTTTGCTTAATGGAACTGTGAAGGGGTACGAAATTCATTTTACTCATTCCGGTACGTCATTCTTGCCTTACCATTCTAAGAACAGGTTTCAGTGTCTTAATCAAGAGAGGATACAAAAATTATATAGGAGCCGGAAATTGAGTGAAAGAAACAATTTGAATGAAAACCATAAAGAGGTATAGTTATTTAGTTTAGTCGAATACGCGTAAGTGTTACGAAAAGGGGAATTCTGGCCATCTGTGATTGGTTCATATGGTGACCTTGCACTTGACTGGACGCAGGATTTGACCCCACCCGTCATACCCCTCAAGGCGGCATCGGCCATCCCTATAAAGGTTATCTGAACGCCCCACTGGAAGCAAAGGGTTCGCTAGACGTAATCGGGAAAAGTGTTCTCAACTTCATACTTGTGGAAATATGCATCACAAACTGGTAAGATACCTTCTCATAGCCTGCCTGCTTCCTTGTTTATTCAGTCAGATAAGGATCGAGATCAGAGTCAACGGAATCATAACGGTGATTCGCTTTCGTTTGAATCGATGGGGTTTCAACTTAAAAGGCCAATGCCTTTTTTTTTTTTTTTAATTTGGCCCTTTAGTTGTTTTGTTTCTTAAATGGTATACACATTATGCAAATATCCGTCTTTTTTCGCAGAAATGGGTCCATTAACACTTTAAGGACTGTAACCGGAATTTAAATGTTAAATATTTCCTAATGCTGTTAAAACAATTTTTTAATTTAAATTTTTACGGCTTTTTAGAAACTGAAATCTAAGATTCATTAACGGTATTAAATTTTTATTTAATAATTATTGTTCAGTTATAGCTTGCATTTAATAAGCTATATATCAGTTACATGTTTTGGAAATAATGCTTATCTTAATTGTGACAGTGATAAACGAAATGGAGGTCTTCCATTTGAACTCTACAAAGGAAGCATTTTCACAATACAGTACTCGTTAATGACCCCGTATGTTTTTGAGTGATTCGGGTCATTTCAAAGAATTCGATGATGAGATCCTTTTGATGACTTTTCAAACTTTCAACTAATGAAGGGATAAATTACTTTTAACTTTTATTTTATCATTTTTAACAAATATTTCGTAAGGATTTTTAGTAATTACAGTGGTTGAATTGACTTCTCGATAATTAATCTTTTGGTTAAATATCATTAAGCATCCTTTGATTAAAAGCACGGGATTTCTAACGGAAATGGCTAAAATTTTATAACATTTATAAACGAGCAAATATAGTTTTTTTAAGTTTACTGCTTATTTTGTAGACAATACAAATCTAAGAAATAGCATAATTGTTTATTACTGTTTCGACATGCATCATTTATCAGTTAATAATTTTTTTTAGTTGCGTGGACATTTAAAATCCGTCTCTTTTAAATTTCAAAAGTCATCTGAAGGGATTTAATCCTTTTTTTCAGTCAGGAAAAATAAAAATACCTTTATGGAATACCATAACTTTTATGAATCTAATAAAACGTGATGTAAATAAGACTCAAGTCCAAGATGCAAACTTATGAATCTGTGTTATCTTTTCGAAAAATAACACGAAATTTCTATACCTTTTCATAATTTCGAGGTTTATTTTAATGCTTTAATGCAATGCTTTTCTCCTATTTTTGAATCAAATCAGTTGTTTTTTTTTCAAATCAATTTTTGTGTGATAAGAAACGTTTTTTATTTGTGTAAAAAAATTATAATGCTTTAAGAAGTTATATTATTTTCTATGATTTTATTTTGAAATAAAATCAAAATAAAATCATAGAAAATAATAAAACTTCCGAGAACTCTTTAAAGAACCTTCGGGCAAATCGCAAAGTTCATCTGAGTGAATCTTCCGTCAGATGTAACTGACCCACTCATTACATGTTTTCTTCTATTTGAATGATGTTTTTTTAAATTAATATCGGATCTTCCTCCACTTTATGAAACCCAAATGATTGTCATTTAGAGTTATTTAAATTGATCTTTTTGTATTTTTAAAAAGTTTATTATAAAAATTATTAATGGTTTTATAATATTTTAGAGAAGAAGTTTGTATTTTATCTTAAGTCAATTTAATTTACTTCTGTTTTGGAACAGTTGGTCTTTGCTGCAGTCTTAAGCTGTGTCTGTTTGGTGAGCGGAGGAGGTGGCGACAAAGGCAAGTGGCAGATGAAGGCCAAAGGTAAAGGAATGCAAAACCTGTACACGTACGGCAGCTATGGTGGCGGATACGGCGGTGGATACGGTGGTGGATATAGCAAAGGCTACGACTACGATTACAGCCCTCAGGTCTACTATTATCCAGTACCCATTCACGTTCCTGTCTCATATCATAACGATTACGATCACGGCGGATATGCCAAAGAAGAAGCGAAGATTTCCATCATTCCCATCAAACTGGAATCCCCCAAATCCTATGGTGGAGGTTATGGCGGAGGTTATGGGGGAGGATATTATCGGTAGTGCTGAACATTTTACTACAAGATTCAGGTATGAAGTTACGAGGTCATTATGTTGAATATTATGTTCCCGAAAAAAAAAATCAGTTTTTAAGACGAAATAACGCTAGAAGAATTTATTTTAAAAAAACAAAAACTTTCCAATTAACCCTTTTACATTAATATGTTTATTTTTTCTTTAATCTTTTTAATTGATTGCTCATTATATGAATACAAAAAAGATTACTAAATTTGAAACATACATTTGTTTCTCAAATTTAGAATAAACTTTTTAAATAAGGAAACTTTTTAAATAAGAAAATTACTTTATAATGAAAGTGGAAATATGGGTGAAATAATTTATAATAATAACAATTTTTTTGGAACTAATGACTAATGTAACAACAATTTTGATACAATAACATTTCGATAACATCAAAACTAAAAATTTCTTTACGATACGAATATATAATTATTTTGTTTGAAAATAGTTGTGTTGGAATCACTGATAGTTCGTCAGTTATAGAAACAGTTTTGTAGTGGTCTACCTTTGTGTAAATTAACAGTTGTTGGCTTACCTGATGTTATCAAAATGTTGTTGTATCAAAATTGTTATTAGTTCCAAAAAAATTGTTATTATTATAAATTGTTTCATCCATATTTCCACTTTCCTTATAAAGTAATTTTCTTATTTAAAAAGTTTCCTTATTTAAAAAGTTTATTCTAAAGTCGAGAAGCAAATGTATGTTTTAAATTTAGTTATCAGTCATATACCTCAACTGTATCCTGTATTAACAAAAAAGATTATATGTTATAATAAATTCTCAGTAATAAAGAAATAAAAATTAAAAAGGAATTAAAAAGAAAATAAACTAACAATTTGAAAAGGAAGAAACACTTCAAAAACAAAGAAAAACTAGATAACATACTTGATACGACTTTGAAGGCTCTGTCCTCATTCTAAAAGAATTTAGTTTTGAGATGAATTAGTAAACTAACGATTGTTTCAGCTGGTGACATTCTTAAACCGTTGCTGAGAAACTTATTAAGACAGTTTAATAAATACATAATAGAAAAATATCAATGAGTGACTAATAAGGATTTTTGTTAGAACAATAGAATTTTAGCACCGGAACATGCTTAAACAATTTGTTTAAAATTTAGATAGGCAAAGAAATTAAATATTAAAAAAACCTATGTTTTATGTTATTTCAGTTTCCTTAAAAAAATAATACCGCTTTTTCGAAGCTAGATAACACAATCCCAAATGTGTGGATTTCCTGTCTCGTGCACACTTTTGGTGAAATCTTCATGATTTTCACCGAAAGTCACCCAAAAGTGTGGATTTCATGTTTCTGTGACGAAAATTTCATTTAATTCTTTTTTTTTAATTACATTCAGATTCCTCTTATCCCTTTCATCATCGGTCGCAATCATGATCTGAATTTATTACTGTATCATCTCTACATAATATATAAATGGTTTTCCATAGTTTGAGAATTTATATAAAATTCTCACAGAAAAGTCATGAAAGCTGGTAACAATGTAATCAGCTGGATTAACGCTTTTCTCAAAGTTTATCTACATAATGTAAAACCATAAAATTTAGATACTCCGTTAACCTCAATGATGGAGGCCGCGAATCAGAATTCTGATTCGAATACGGGATATTAATGCATACAAATTCTTGAAGCATTGTTTGTTGTTTCTTGATTGTTCCTTCCTCGCTTAGTGGCATAAATGTAATATATAAAATGTAAACACCTTTGCTAACTACATTTTATGTGAATTAAACTTCAATTATATATAATTTCCGGCGGATATTGAAAGATAATTTATAAACTTAAACATATCAAAAGTTTAAAGATTTAAGATGTATGATTGGCCCAGATTTTGTTGAAGCTACGAAATGTCCGAATCTCCCTAATCAAGAGTTTAGGTATTGTCCTCCAATATCATGTCTTGTTCCGCATCCCATTATGTAATGTATAGAAATCTTCGAGAGAGAAGATTGAAATGTAGTCTCGAAATTTGATTACAAGAGCAAACGAACCAAGAATATAAAAGAAATGGCCCATAAATCTATGCTGTTTTTCCATTTAAAACGCACGTAAAAATTTGTGATTAAGCAGATTGAACGTTTATAATAATTTTAAATTATAAGAATTGATCGTTTGTTAATTAGATTAATTACACTAAAATCCTTAACAGGTTAAAAAATGCGGATTTATTAATCGATCAAACGATTGGCCAATTAACTATAGCCAATGTTTATTGTAGCTCATATTTATTACATTTAAAGATCCTTAAAAAAGTAAGCATTAAAAATATTTTTTGCAAAACTTGTACTTATACGGAGAATGTGAGCAAAATGAGAAATCTTTTGAAAAATACGCGGAAGAAGAACAATTTTGCGATAACTTCTTCCGTTAAGATAGCGGTTTTCTTTTCCCCCTTATTCACTTTCGCTAGAAGCAGAAATCATATTTCTTCGAAAATAAATAAAAAGAAAGAAAGACAATAGTTACATATTTTTTCCCCATTTGACCCTGATGCTTGGCTGCCGTGGTTTTTACAATGACCACTGAACAGCTTTCGAGTTCAAAGACCTCTCTCATCCTTGTTGCTCCCGTCTATTTACAGTATAAATGTAATTTCCTCTGTACAAAAAGAAATACTTCCCATTCATTTTCGTTTCTTAATTTCTTACTTAATATTTTTTTAATTTGTTAAACACAATAACTGAATGACCCGCTTTCTCTTTTTAGGAAATCTTTATTAACTTTTTTTTTAACCTTTCTGCGAACGTCTGCATAGAAGCGAGCAAGAGCCAAAAAACTAGCTTTCCAATCTACAGTACAATCAACATCGGATGCCCGTTTACTCGAATGATCGTCTGCCTGCTGCTTCAGCTGAGGTTACGAACCCATCAAATCGACGTTTTGTACATCTTTTTATTTTTAATCAACGCGTTTATTTTTTTTTAATGGAATCAAACCATTTTTCCCACAAATGTATGCTAACACCAATGAACTGTAAATAATATTAACTTGAAAATTTTTAAGTTGTTAATAACCTTTAAATAAATACCTTTGTAAATAGTAAAAAAGAAGTGTGTTCATTTTTCACGATGCCAGAAACGAATTCTGATATGATTTATAAAATATAAATACAAAGATTGCACTATGAAATTTGCCTTACAATATCTTCGACTGCTCAATTATATTTTTTCGTTGCTTGGAGTATACGTTCTTTTTCGGGCTATATTACAGTATATAAAAAAAACTATAAATCATCATTTTAAATAACATAGCCATGCGTGTGTTAAAAACAAACCAGTAATAAATGAAAAATTAAGTGATATTATTAATACATTTATTATCATTATTATTTATGCAACGAATCAAATTCATTATACAGGGTGTAAATTTTAAGTTGACAAAGCAGAATAACTCGAAAAATAAGCTTCACACGAAAAAATGCGTATAATCCAAAGTTGATTATTTTCGAGGGGGCATCTGCTGGTGCTAAAATTAGCCCACCCCCCCCCCGGCCCCTGGGGGTGGGGCGGGGGGCAACTTTAAAATTTCAAATGGGAACCCCTATTTTTTATTGCAGATTCAGGTCCTACATAAAAAACTACGTACATTTTGTCTGAAACATTTTTTTTTATTTTTGGTAGATGGCGCTGTAATTCAAGAAAATCCATTTTCTCATTTTTGCGTGGAAATGGTTACGGAGAAATAAAAAATACTTATTTACTTCGTAAATTTTGCCGCAAAGTTATTATTTTATTATTTTTTGCCGCGGATTAGGATAATTTTGTTTTGTTTCGTGGTCATGAGGCCACACAACTTTATAATTATCAAACAAATCAACTGATTAGCTAACTAACTAACCGAACATCCTACGTACTAACGAGTGAACTCATTAACTAACAGAGTAAAAAAGTAAAAGACTGTGTAAAGATGAAGTTATTCCCGTTTAAGATTTGGTTATTCCCCTTAAAAGGACCGATTGTTTTCGTTTTATTTTTTCTTATTTGCAAATACTTGCAAGTAAATGAATTTCGGGGTGCTTGTATTTCCAGTGAGTCCCCTCGCCTCTCACTTTCGGCCTGCTTGTTGTCCTTAAATCCCTTGCATCTCGCCGTTTTATGAAATTAAATGTTCAAATTGATGACCTCCAACTTCGATGCATTTATTGACTCGTTTTGTAAATTCCTGAACACATCTTGATAACATGTCTGGTGTAATTGCAGCGCAAGCATCTCTTATTCTTTGAATCATGTTTTCGCGAGTGGTTGGCGTTTCCTTATAAACGATATCTTTGAGGTAACCCCATAAGAAAAAATCTGGCGATGTAAGGTCAGGCGATCTGGCTGGCCAATTCACAGGACCTTCCCTGCCGATCCAGCGACCATGGTAAAGTCGATGTAGTACTTCGCGCGCTACTAATGAATAATGCGCTGGACAACCATCATGTTGAAACCATATGTGTTGTCGAAGTTCAATACTCAGGTCTTCAAGTAGATCTGGTAGTTCATTTTCAAGTAGGTTACGATATTTGTTGCCATTCAAATTACCGTCTATAAAATATGGACCGATAAGTTTATCGCCAATTATCCCACACCAAACATTAATTGACCAAGGTCGCTGATGGTTGACTTCTCGAATCCAGTGTGGGTTCTGTTCACTCCAGTAATGCATGTTATGTCGATTAACTTCCCCGTGGTTTGTGAATGTTGACTCATCGGAGAAAAGAACTCGTGCAAAAAAAATGTTGGTTTGTTTGCATCTGCTGAAGTGCCCAGTGACAAAACGTTAGACGGTTTTGGTGGTCATTGCCATGTAGTTCCTGATGCATAGATACATGATATGGATGAAATTTGTGGAGCTTCAGCATTTTCCAAACACTCATATGTGAAATTCCTGATTGCCTTGATATTTCTCTTGTGCTCGCATGTGGATTATGAGCCACAGCAGCTAGGACTGACACTTGATTGTTTTCTCCACAAACAGTAGCTGCACGGGTTCTTTTTTTCTGGTTCACACTACCTTCCGCAGTAAATTGTTTAATAACTCGAACAAAAGAAGACCGTGATCGCGTTTGGCCAGGAAAACGCTGAGCATAAAGCGCGACTGCATTATCAAAATTTCTCCCACTTTCTCCATAAATGTACACCATCTCAATTTTTTCTTCCACAGAAAGATAATTCATAATGTAAATTCAAAAGCAATACGGCGTTGTACACTCACAAAAACAGTTGAAAAATTACAATCTTTTCTTCTAAAGATCAGAATTTAAAATGTAAACATTCTGAAAAAAATGCCAATGTTTACGTTATTTGTTTGTTGACGAAATGTCTTCAAATTACATTGTAGTTAAAACAATGTAGGAATCGAAATGAATAATAAATTAGTTATTTCCACGCAAAAATGAGAAAATGGATTTTCTTGAATTACAGCGCCATCTACCAAAAATAAAAAAAAATGTTTCAGACAAAATGTACGTAGTTTTTTATGTAGGACCTGAATCTGCAATAAAAAATAGGGGTTCCCATTTGAAATTTTAAAGTTGCCCCCCCGCCCCACCCCCAGGGGCCGGGGGGGGTGGGCTAATTTTAGCACCAGCAGATGCCCCCTCGAAAATAATCAACTTTGGATTATACGCATTTTTTCGTGTGAAGCTTATTTTTCGAGTTATTCTGCTTTGTCAACTTAAAATTTACACCCTGTATTTTTCAACATATTGCATACAGAACCAAAAATAATATTAAGAATTTATTAATGCTTTTAAACCACCAATTAACACCTTTGCCACTAGTAGAATTTACAAATTAACCTGTAAGGCATGTGACAAATTATACATAGGAGGAACAGGTAGAAAATTTTAGCATAAAAAGGTAAAAAGAGCATATTAATTCCATATAGTATGCAGATGTTAATTACAATTTGCTAATCAAATCATTCCCATAGGTCATAAATTCAAACTGATGGAATCATGGAAATTCTAATAAAATCTAAAGACAATAATTTCTAAGTTAATAGCTTGGAAATATAGAAATTTTTAAGGCCAAACAAACAATGTAACTTCAAAATAGCTTTATATCATCAAAATTTATTAATAAATATAATAAATATTTCTGAAAAATTTAAAACATCATTTGACTCTCGAAAATGATGAAAAATCGAAACGATCTTCGGATCTTTACTTCTTGTTTTATTATTAATGAACTTATTATTATAATATCGTATTATTCATGAATTTTAATGTTCAAAAATATATTTCATAATAATACAAGAAATCTCTTGAAGAAAGAATTCATTAACAATAAAAAATACATCTTTTGCAAAAGTAAACTTTTTTCCTCCGGAAGTAAAGTTACGATTATTTCAAGTGATTTCTTTTGTCTACCGGTACTGTATCTAAGCATAATTAGGATATGTCAAATGATTGAAGAACTTAAGAAACAAGATAGTAATATAAAGAAACAAATGTGTTATTTTATTATTATACCTAGCTTGCAAAAAAGAAATAATTAATAAGAGATGGCCAATTTGGAAAGTTATTTTCGATTATAATGCATGATAACATCAAAACGAAATCGTAAAATAGGTTAATTTGCAATAAAATATTAATAATTTATCATTATATCTGGAGTTATGAAAGTTTTCCGATTTTAAAGGAAAATTAGTTCTAAATTAATACTACATCAACTATAGATCTCAATATTAGCAATTAATTTTAGTCAATATTAGCCAAAGAATTAATTTTAGTCGACGCCATTTATGTATAAACTGAATTAAAATAATTATTCAGAGTTAAAAATGATGACTATGTTTTGCACTAAGGAAATACGCATAAGGAATTAATCAAAAGTAAATGTTTTACATGATGATTAAAAGCAGTGTAAGCCCCAATTCATCCTATCAGGAAGTAAACAGCAAATGAATTAATCCTGTCTATGATGTATTGGAATATTACATTATGTTACGTCTTTCATGACATACCGTCCATTTTATCCATTTTTAGAAAACATTTGCTTTTTTAATGCTGTATCTAAAACCTCTTTGAGTGCTCTGTGCAGGCCGCTGCCTTCGACAGGCACATATGCGAGATTCTCTTAAAAGTCCTAATTATATAGCTACAAATCAAGATTCTAGAGATTTAGCCATTTTGGCCATTCAAAAACTCACTGGATTCATATCTACTGTATTTGTCTGTATACAAAAAATTGTTTTGTATTTGCATGTTACTGATATACCGTAAAAGCGCAAACAAGCGCCGGACTGCAAATAAGCGCCGCACCCTATTTATCGCCGCACCAATTCTACACTGAATGTAATAAGCGCCGCGCTCAATTAACCATCGCGGCGATTATCGAAATTATCGATGTTGCCACCGAGTTAATTTCAAAAAGACTCCACGGTTCAAGTCTGTGAGGTTATTTACAGCGAACACGAAATTGTGATTGACGAAAGTGATCGTGTTCAGATTTTGATAAAGAATTGTAAATAATTCTTGAATGTATCGTTTGTTCAATAAACAATGCACATTATTTTAAAACTCTGCGAATTACTTTTTCACCACTTCATTTTTCTATCTATTGAGAGAAATAGGCGCCGCACTGAATTTGTTCTGAACCGAATAACCGCCGCGGAGCTTGATTGCGCTTTTACGGTATTCAGGAAAATCTGTTGTTGAAAGATATCTCTCAAATGGGATAACTACAAATGCATACAGGTTCGAGCTACGAATTTCCATGATATAGTTGCCTTTCGGGCGTTTTCGGTTAATTAAAAATTGAAAATCTCTTATTGTTAATTATTAGCTTTTTAATTGCCATCTGATTTTGAAAATTTTTTAATTGTATCAAAATCTTTATCTATAAATATAAGGGTGACCCAAAAGTCCGCGGACCACATCGTTGAATAAGTACAATATAGCAATATTTGTTGCCGTAATTTTTCCTAACCGAAACAGATACAGGGTGGTCCATAAGTCTGTCCCCCCCCCCCTTTTATTTTTTGAACCGAATTTTGATGAATCCAATGAATAGGAAATTGTGGGTGGCCTATCCCATGTTGCACTTTTCATCATCCCAAATATGCAAATTAGGACACATTCAAAATTTATCTCAAAAACCATAAGGGGTAGAGAAAAAAACTCAATTGCAAACTTGTTCAGCATAAAAAAACAAAACAAAAAAAAAATCATCCAAATCGGACCAACCAATCAACCACAATCACGTGGTGAACTGTTTGTAGCTTACAAACAGTCACACTATACAAGGAAAACAATGTTGATATTTCCACCATGTAAAGCATGCAAATCAAAAAATCAACATAAATTATCATACTTACATTCACTTTCATGCGGAAAAGCAAATAAAAGGCATGTTTCAGCACACAGAAGACAGAACAATTTCAGGATGGAAGCTACACTGTTCCGAAATGGTCAACATGGTCAACGTGATTGTGGGTGATTGGTTGGTCCGATTTAGATGACTTTTTTTGTTTTGTTTGTTTTTTTATGCTGAACAAGTTTGCAATTGGGTTTTTTTCTCTATCCCTTACGGTTTTTGAGATAAATTTTGAATGTGTCCTAATTTGCATATTTGGGATGATGAAAAGTGCACCATGGGATAGGCCACCCACAACTTCCTATTCATTGGATTCATCAAAATTGACATATCAACTTCGGTTCAAAAAATAAAAGGGGGGGGGGGCAGACTTATGGACCACCCTGTATACAGTACTGTACATGGCTGATTCAATCCGTTGTCGCAATACAAGCAGATCGGTCCGTAGCAGTGGTTAACACGATCTTTGACAAATAATCCCCAGAGGATGAAATGACATGGGGTGGAATAATTCCACTGGAATTGGAAGCATGTGACAATGACGGTAAAAAAGAGTGTTACGCCCGCCGCAAGTCTTCTGGCTGTTGTTATCATAAGCCGCGGTTTCAAATCACGTAGTGGCATAGATATTTGTTTGTCTTTCTAGCTCTTTTTAACCAGGCTCTAATTAGCATTTGGCCAGAATTCTTAATCTAGAGATTTCTGGCCAACTTGCTCAAAGAGCTCTAATAGCTCTCAGAAGAGCAAATGGACTCAATCTGACTATAAACAACGTGGTAAACCATCAAAACTGACAGACTCGACAAGAGGGTTTTACTAAGAACTGTACATGCAAATCGCACCTTGCCATTGATTAAAATTAATTTTTCTGTGAAAATACTAAGACTAAATTCAGTATTAATAAAACGCGAAAGACATCCATAATAATCGGCCTCGGTGGCTCAGTGGTTGCGTGATCGCTTCTGATGCCCGAGGACGCGGGTTCGACCCCGGCCGAGGACGACAAGGATTTTTTTATGGGGAAAATCCTGAGATCACGCACTTCCTTCGGAAGGGAAGTAAAGCCGTTGGTCCCGTGTAGTCGTTTGCCGGCTGCACGTTAAAGAACCCTTGTGAGGCAAAATTTGCGGCCCCTATAACGCCATCCTGAAATGACCATGGCAGTTGAAAAGGACGTTAATACCAAATCAAACCAAGCATCCATAATATATGAGTAAGACAGGGTGGCCCAAAAATAACTTACTCAAATAAAATTCAAGTATAATAACCAACTTAAAGAAACAAAAATAGAATTACATCACAAAATTTAAACAGATAATGATAAAAGAAGATTATAATTCATTAAGATACCATACCAACAAAATAATCAACAACACAAAATATCCTAACAAACACAGACTAATTAAATAATGGAAATGGTTAGAAATAAAAAAACAACCAATCAAAAGTAGTTAACAACCAAGCAAACAAAATTAATAACCATGAAAAAATTAATCAAGTACATAGCGATAACAATCAAAACAATGAACCAAATCATCAAAATGAATAAATAACACCAAAAAAGTTTACCGAATATTATAAACCTAACAAATGAAAATATCCCCAAAATAATGGATGGACATTTTAGAATTAGGTCCAAAATTCGCATATCATGCACTAACCAACTTAATAAACTTAATAAATATGATAACTAACATAGAATACATATTACAAAATGAAATAGCAATTAATAAAAAACAAATAATTAATCACAATAAAAGAAATTTTTATTAGTATAAAGAAATAAAAAAATTAAAACATACATAAAAAAATGATTTTATCATAACAAAAGCTGTCAAAGCAAAATCATGGTTATACGAAATAAAAAAGATTACATAGAAAAGCATAGAAAATTTCATAAAAGAGAACAAAAGTTTCAAAACTGATAACAAAGATCGAACAACAAAATTCCAAAAAAATGTTATTAATAAAATTAATGAAATAAAAAAGAGAATATAATAAATAATGAAGAATAAAAATAACTTATTTCAACAGAAGCAGCACCAAATTCAATATATGGAGTTATAAAAATTCACAAACAAGGCAATCCTATAAGAATTATAACTTCAACAAGACAGTCACCCACCTATAAAGTAGCCAAATTTTTAATTAATTATTTAAAAAATTAATTACACAATAAAAAATTCATTAATAGCCAAACAAATTTAGAAAACACAAAGATCAAATTGTCACCGTAGATATAACAGACATGTATGACAACATCCCAATGAAAATTTCATTGAAATCACGTTGGCACAGTTTATTGCTACGCAGGGGAGATATTTTTCTGCATAAAATGTATACCTCTGTCTGTTATTGCTGTTTTTAGCATATTTCACAGAAAAATGCAGACGTGATCGGTTTGTCCAGACGTCCGTCCGTCTGTAGACAATGCATTGCGTTACATTTGGGAGAGCGTGTGTAGTGAATTGCTGGAAGAGACGAATCGCCTTGCATTGGAGAAAACGCGCGCTGCGCACTCCGTTTCAGCTCTGCACTGCTCTAAACTTTGTTGAGATGGTGCGCGGGCAGGATACACGTGATTGCCGATTATAGAAAGGGGAGATCGGTGACTAAACCAAAAGGGGAGCTTATTATTTACTACGATAAATTGAAAACTAATTAACTTTTTCACACTGTTTTCTCCAGTCCATAAATATGGGACAGAGTACGAACAAGTTCGAAGGTGAAATAGCCGGAATAGATACATCGTGCTCTAACATTCCCATTATGATACCCCCTTAAAAATTACCAATGACAAGATATGGTATGTAATATATCAAACAAATCGTAACGATATGTTATGAATAAAAATTTCGAATAATCAATGATAGGGGGAATCAGTTTAGTAATACGTGTTTAATGATAAGATAAGGCATGTAATATATCAAACACTCTTAACGACGTCTCATGAATGAGTATGACGCATAAATAATGACAGTGGCAATTGGTTTAATAGTACGTGTCCAAATGGTACCATATGGCACCTTTGGAGCTTTCAATGCTAAGATAAGGCATGTATTATCTCAAGCAAAACTTAACGACGTGCCATTACTGAATATAATGAGTAATTAATGATAGTGAGAATTAGTTTAGTAGTACGTGTTCTAATGGTACCATCTGGTACCATTGGAAATTTCAATACTAAGATTTAGCGTTAAATATATAAACCAACTCCATAAGAGTTATTAGAACTATTGTTATCCATAGCTTATTGGTATCAAGAGCATTTAACTGTTAGGCCTAACATTATCCATAACTAATTACAGTTAGACAAATTGCTAATTGCTAGTAGCTAATCGCTCGCCTCCACAGTACATGATATAGTAGAAACGCTTTAGTAATAGAATATGAAGAAATAATAGATGCTTACACAAAACGCTTGAGCAATTGAGGCTCACTTGGTTTAACATTATGTAGGAATGCCTACAAATTTACGAAGTTTTATATCTTCAAATATATAAAGAACTAGCAAAGGTACCCGGCGTTGCCCGGGATAATTACACTTGGATGTAAACAGAACAATCTCAAAAAATTAAATTAAATTTTG
>JAHWFO010030344.1:2638738-2676476 GCA_023313115.1 Rhysida immarginata
CTTCTATTTACTTGCTTCCCATTTGCTCAATACAGCACGGAGCTAAAAGAGTGCTTCCTCTGTCGTCTTTCCACTCTTTCTCAATAGTCTGCTAACTCTCCATTATCTCCAGTTACTGATCATTTTTAAAGATTTTCAAGAAATTGTTAAGTACTAAGAACTCTTTTTTTCTAAGAAAAGCTTGAATAAGAGGAATTCTATTCATTGTTACAAATTCAACCTTATTTATATTGAACAAACTTTTCCTTGCATTGTTGGTCATCAGATATATATTGTTGGTCTGTACAGAGTGTTTGTGAATTGCGTGTTGATACCATTGTTGATACCTATTGTTACACAGTTTGTTTTGCATTGTTATTCATTAGATATTTCTCACTAATATGCCTTGCCATAACCATGAATATCGATTTTTTTTATCAATAATTATTTTTTTTCAAAATCTGAGATAGACAGTGACCATCCTCATGATTTGAAGTTCAAGTATGCAAAATATCATCAAGATCAGAATAAAACTGTAGATTTGTACAAGAAACAAACAAACAAACAAACCCACAAACAAACATCCTTCTTTATATATAAGGTCTTTAAAGGTCTTTATAATTAAAGTTCCATTTTGACATGGCCATAAAAAAAAAAACTGGACCAAAAGCTATAATACTTGGTAATATTATACAAGAAGGCATGGGAAGTTCATACCTACCAAAAAAAAAAATTATTTCAAAAGGTCACCACCAGCATGGAATGGCGCTCTATGCAGTATTCGTATACTAAATTAGACACGAAGACACAGGTTAACAAGTCTTTAATCGTTACTAAAATTAGTTAAATGTTGTATGTGGCCTCCACCATTTACTGAAAGCAGGTTACACCGGATTACTGCGTTCTCAACTGTAGCTCGTAGCATATCAGAGCCAGAAGTCACAGGGGTTGATATCTGGTGACCGGGGTGGCCAAGAAAGGGGGGAAGTTTCGGCCTATAATCCGTTCATCTGTGAAATGTTGCTGATGTAACTGTTTGACACATGTACCAATATGAGGTGGAGCCCCATCCTGCATAAAAATCGTTGTGTCTAAAAAGCCACGTTGCTGAATTTCTGGTATCACAAAACTTCTAAGCATCGACGCCATGCGAGCAGCAGTCACAGTGCATGTCACGAGTCCATCCCTCGACTGCTCTTCAAAAAAATACGGTCCAGTTATGACATTTGCTGTCATACCACATCACACGGTAACTTTAGGATAATGCAATGGAATTTGGTTGAGAACATGAGGGGGACTGGTGGCCCAAATCCTGCAGTTATGGGTGTTGACATCCCCATTCAGGTAAAAATGGGCCTCGTCCGTCCACAAAATGTTCCATGGCCAATGCTCGTCCACCTCCATCCGTGCAAGGAATTCCAATGCGAAGGTTTCTCTACGAGGAAGATCGTTAGGTTTGAGTTGTTGGATAAGGCGGATTTTGTATGGATAGTACCGCAGCACTTTACGTACGATCGTGTACACCGTATTCAGTGGTAAGTCCATTCGACGTGCAACAGCACTTATGCTGCACGCCCCTTGTGAGGTTTCCATTTTTGCTTTCTCTAAGGCTACTGAAACAGCATCCACGGTTGCCTCAGAGACGGGTTTCCTTCCTCGGCCAGGTGCTACCGATAAAAAACTGTGGCTTCAAACTTTGTCATCATCTTCTTCAAACCCGACGTACATGTATTCGTCGAACGGTACAATAATGTTGCAAAGCCTGCCGTACATTGCTATTGCATTCATAATAACATTTAACCAGAAACGCACGGTCTTGCATGGTAACGAGGCTCCCTTTCTTATTTCTGAAAACCAAATGACTTGTAAAGCGTATGTGCATAAACCACATTTTAACCTGTGTCTTCGTGTCTAATTTCGTATACGAATATTGCATAGAGCGCCATTCCATGCTGGTGGTGACATTTTGAACTATTTTTTTTTGGTGGGTATGAACTTCCCATGCCCTCTTGTATCAGCTCCCCCTCAGCCCCCAATCCAGATCATCCGAACTCCGCATAATCCGGAACCTCGCCCATGCCAATGGATATTCGACCTCCATGTTCTCCCGTATTCTTCACCGCCGCAGACGGGCACTCTTCTCCCCCTCCCCTCTTGTTTCGCCCCTTCCCAAGAAATGGACGTCCTTATTGTATCTGGGCCCTAGTTTCTCCCAGCTCTCTAACTTCCTGTCGTCCCTTGGCCTTCGAATATCTTTTCGTACTCCTTCACTATCAGCCCGCATCCTGAACCCACCCGCCGCCGTCACCACAGACAAATATTCCCAATCCGGAGTTTACCGCCTGAATTGTGCGTTTTGCGACAGATTTTATGTAGGATTATCGACCCGCAATTTTGCAGTACGATTCAAAGAACACTTTGATTCATATAGAAAACGAGATCGTACTTCCCACTACGCAAACCACCTCGAAGATTCCGGACACGCTTTAAAGACGCAAGAAGATGTTATGTCTGTCCTACATATCTGCAATAAGCCAGAAAAAACTGCTACCCTCGAAGCGATCGAGATATTCAAGGCCAAGAAGTCCTCCCCCCACCTGCTTCTCAATTATCAAACAGACTTTAATGTATATGCTATACTTAACTCTTTATCCGATCTATTATGATCCCCTTTTTTCTCGCTTTCTTTATTATGGCTTTTGTTTTCCTTTGCATTTTGTTATTTCTTGCCTGTTTATTTTTCTGTAAATCCTCTTGTCCCCAGACAACCGGATAAGTTCTCTTTTCGGTCCGCATAAACGCGCACCATCCCTTTGTATATTTTCTTTTTGTATAATTTTTAAAAAAATTAGCGTTTACACCCCTTTTTTCTATTGGCCTTTATATTTCAAAATCTGTGTTTTTTCTATTTATCCTGTTGGCCATTATTTCCTCTTTATTTCTTTTGTATCCTATTGGTTCATGTATATGCATAATTTGTACCACTGTTCTGTATATAAAGGCTTGCATGCCTCTTGCTGTGTATATCCTTGACAAAGCCGGGAATAAATGGCGAAACTAGTTGGAACTCCTGATGTCCCTCTGTTATACTGTAAGGCCACCACCTGTTTAATCAATAAGCTCTAAAATTAGTCGCTTGATGATGATGTAACAATGTATGATTTTTCCGTGAGTAGGCTTTCTCTCTAGGCGATATTGGTTAAGCCCCTTCTATTGCATGATTTTGGCTACAGTCCAAACTTTTTAACAATCGTACAACGTAACAAATTCTTATAGATCTGACAATGAGAAACCTAAGAGATCTTGGAAAAAAATGGGAGGGGTTTCGTTTTTCTCGCAGGAGATTTTCGCCAAACCCTTCCAATTATTCCACAATGAACATCTGCAGATAAACTCAGTGCTTGCCTCAGAGTATCCACCATTTGGAAATTTGTCCACACAAAAAAATAATTACTAATATGAGGGTGCGTATTCTTGATGACCACAATCATAAAATTCATAAACAACTACTCAGTTTTGGAGGCGAAAAATTACCCACAATTGCGTCAGGTTTAATTTCTGTCTCACCTGATTTCTGTATACTGTTGTCGTCAGTGCGAGAAATAATTATACATAATGTGTTCCCGAACATAGCCACAAAAATTGAGTGGCATTGAGAACGTACGATTCTTGCACCAAAGAATGCAAATAAAAAACGACATCATTTTCCAAGAGTTGCCAAGATCTTGCATTACACATAAATCTATTGACACTATTATGGACCAGGAGCAAGCTGAAAACTAACCCACAGAATTTTTAAATTCATTGGAACCCGCCTGGAAAGCCACCACATTAAGTTCAATGTGAGATTAGGGCCAGTAATAATATTGAGAAATTTGGATTCCCCCAAATTATAGACTGTCACTAATTTTATGCCCACTATCACCCAGACAACAATTATCTAGGTTACAATTTCTTGTGCGATTTGTTTTCGCAATGACGATTAACAAAGCACAAGGGCAATCTCTTCATGATCCTAATGGCCTGACAATAAATAGTGTACCCAAAGGCATTTGAGTAACACATTCTATATCAAAATAATGGTCCTTTATGCATAACTAACATTCATTAATTTTTTGTAAGTAACTGCCAATTACAATATTTGAAGAATTTTGGATTTAATATATTCTTTTATAATATAATCTTTTAATTTTCTTAAAACAATTTTGCTGATTTTTGTGAAATTTTATATGTAATCGTATTATTGCTACTATTTAATAGCACGTTTTTTTTTCTTTCAATCATAGCGGGCGAAGCCGCGGGTAATCAGCTAGCAGGATATAAAATTTATATATGTAAAAAATTTTTTCTAGGAATTGAGGAAAAATCTATTACTTGACGATCTGTAAATATGGTATGGTACTATCCTCTGTAATTAATGTGTAATTTTTATATTTGGTATCGTCTTATATTAAATAATTTAACGAGATCTTAATGTTTTCAAAAATTTTATAAGCATCATTTCCATATTTGTTTACCAGACATCTTATTGAACTGCTTAAAGAATATCAAGTAATACGTAATTATTAATTTACTTAACTTAAATTATAATTTTTATTTCTAGAACTCGACACAAGGTGGCAGATTATACAAAACAAACTTTTCATATTGAGTCTTAGGTAAAAACGGAAATATTTTCCTCGAGACCTTCGCTGCAAAACAAAATTGGTTTGTTTGAATTCCTATTTGAAGTTGTTATCCTGATGGAAATTCAGCATAATGTTACATAATTTATTTTTTTTATATTGATGTGACGAAATTATATTCTCAATAATAAACTAAGCAAAAAGGCATGGAAATAATTTAATTTCCGAACTATTATCCATATTTATTCTGTATATCAATTAGAATATTCGGCTTTTGAAATCCAGTAAATAGCTGCTGTAAATAGCGAAAAAAGTGTAGGCGAAAATGATGTGGCGTATGGGTAAATAAGTGCTGTGTATCCAGTCAATTAATTATTTCAAAAAGGCAAAAGAGATTTATTACCAGCTGCAATAAATCATCAAGAAAATAACTTATAGATATTAACATTTCTATCATAAAGAAGAACACATGTCACGTAATCAACTGAAAAGCACGAGGTTCGTGCAAGATTTAAGGACGACTTTTAATTTAGCGAAAAATAAAAGAAAACACGACTTAAACGAAATCTATCGTAATGTAAGATTTAATTTCCTTAATCGAACTCAAGAGGGCGATTCAGCATACTGGCGTCGTTTTAAGAAGATTTTTAGTGTTATTTTAATTATAGGAAATAAAACTTCAGAATTCTGCATAAAAATAACTAAACTGTTTATTTTGTGATCTGCAATATTAACGAGTTATCATTTTAAAAAATGATATCAATTAATTCTGTCTCCCATTAAATTCTAATGATAGACATAATTTATTTTTATTTTAGTATTATTATTATTATTATTATTATTATTATTATTATTATTATTATTAATATTATTAGAGGAAATAATTTTTCCTTATTTTTCAACTTCAGTATCTTTATTTTCGATTAAATATATTTATTCTTATTACTAAAAACCTGTGCCGGAAGATTATGATTTCAATGGCTTCACCTGTTTTAGAAAACTTTAAAATCAGATTTGAAATCGCCACATAAATTTCCAAAAGAATCATAGCTACTATTCTCAGAAAAAGGAAGAAAGTTTTTTTTTTTTTTTTTTTTTTTTTTTTTTTTTTTTTTTTTTTTTTTTAAGAACAGTGTTATTGTAGTCGTTTATAAGAATTTAGATTTAGGTTTATAAAACTTCCGGTTACAGAAATGTTTTTAAATTCGTGTCTCTTTTTTAAACTATAAGATTACTTTGTCCAGTCTCAACCAAAATTTTTAAGATGTGTTTCTTTAATAGTATTAAAAAATTGATTCTAGTGCTGCGAGCGATATCTGAATTAAGTAACGATGCTATCTGCAAGCCATTTTTTCCCTCTTCGTTGTTTTGTACTGGGTGATTCATATAAAAGTAACACATTTCTTTTCGTTATTAATTTTATGGAAATTCACTCAATAGCTCCTTTTTACCATGAAACAAAGCGTGACCGTTTGGGAACTTTTACCCCGTGAAAGTCGGAATTTGGTGTAAAATCTCGGCACAGAGAACTGTAGAACCAATTATTTTCGTCCGGACTGTCAACACTGAAGAATACAGATACATTTTCATGGAGTTTGTGGATATAGAGCTGAATCAAAGATATTTTCCACAGACGAATACATGCCATCCATCAAATGAATCAGTGGAGCTGATCGAAAATTTCTTTCCTGACTGAATAATTTCTAAGAACCTGTGGCCACCGAGATCTCCGGATTTATCAACAACTGACTTCTTTCCTACGGGGCAACTTAAAGGACAGAGTTTACGTCACACGCCCCCAGCTATTGGATAATTTAAAGCAGAACATAACACAAGAGATCAATGGTATTGACACAAGAGATTGCATGATCATAGACAACCTTCAATGAGCGATCATGCAATGACATAATCTCCCAAATTTACTCTACATTTGAGATATTATAAATTGTGATTAGCATCATTCTTGTTGAAATAAATATAGAAAGAAATGTGTTAGTTTGTATGTGTTGCTTATTGGCTACTTGTAGTGTTTCTTGCACCGACAAGAAGAACATCCAGGTATGCTCCTGTGCTCAAAATTGAAAAATAATGACAAATAAATTCTCTTCTTGTCTCGAAATGTAAGTTTATTCTGTGACAATATGAAAAGGGATAAAGTGACAGTTATTATATTTAATTGCAGTAGTTCAGGAGATTCGCACAAAGATTAGTGAATACTTGAATGCCTTTTAACGCTCTCAGTTTAAGTGGTTTCAGCCTGAACAAATCCATGAAGGGTTCGGTAAGTAGTCATGCCTCCAAATTACATTTTAGGTAGAGTTTTCCTTCGAAAGAGAACTCAATCAAGCAATATTAGTTCAGTGATCAATAATCAATCATCAATAGGATCAATAACAACAATATCAATTTGCAAGGGAAGCAATCACACAATGTGCAATACACCAATTTACAATTTACAATGCAAGGAAACGTCCTTGCATTACAATGTTCAATTTCATAACATCCGCTTTTGTACAAGGAAACGTCGACAAAGGCTGGGGACCTATTTACGTCAATACTCATCATGCTCAAAACAAAATTATGAGAAACTCATTATTCATCAGACAGGAACGGGTACACCATCTCCATTTCTCAAGACAAAATCCATAATTATCACATTAATACTAGAATCACATGGTTCATTCACAGTGTCGTCCTGCTGTTCTTCCAAAACACCAACAAACGGGCTCAGCCTTCACAATTAAGCTGCAAACATAGAATGTTCATCATTTTACTTTTTCCTGTTCCATCATGGCTCCCATCCTCATGGAGTCAGTTCCATCTCATTTTCCTACGGTATGTGTTTTTTTTTTAACAATCCACTTGCTTAAGACCACAACAAAGGCCATCACTCTCGAGAGGAATTGCAAAAGTTCCTGGAAAAGCATCTCCTAAACCAGGCAGAAACAAAGATTACAACAGTGCTCAAAACCTCATTATTAACAACAATATAAGATGTAAACAATTGCTTATGTTTATATGAAGATGTAAACAATATATATGAATGTTCAGCTGGCACTTCTAATAGAGAAATCTCTGTTATGGGTATTTTCAAGTCCTCACGAAAAAGAGAGGAACATTAGTTTACTGGCAGACGGCCAAATGTAAAAGATGCCAAATCCTTGCACACGGGTGTTGTATAAAATATAACAATAACAGAAAAATGCTGCTTCAGCATAAAACAACTTAATAATAACACTAGTCAACACACATTTTATAACTATAATGACCACACAAAGTGTTCTTAGTAGTAATTTGTATGTAGAATCCGAATATGCTTTTAGATTTTTTCTATCACGTCACGTTTCCAAGTTATGCACTTCGAGACTTCTATGTTAAAGTAATGGACGTGAAGAGAAGCGTCTGCAATGTTAAACTATCCATATTTTGGAGCCGCAAGAAAATTTATCAGGCCCCAAATACTGAATAATTTAAAAATGTTTCATTGAAAAAAAAGAAATATGTTCGTGCTAGAGAAATTTCAAAATTATATTCGTATTAAGCAGAAAAAATACTACCAAAAATCACCCACTTGAATTTGGTTAAAAGAAAAATCTTAAATTTTGTTGCCAGTGTAATTAGCAAAAAGCAACCATGTGAGGGATCCTGATCCATCACATATGAACCACCCTGTATTATTCCTTTCAAGCTCTGAAGAGAATAGCTAGTCTCGTAATCCCTCGTATTCGATCCCTTGATGGAAGTCATTTTTCATATTAGCTTATCTATTTTCTTGACAAACATGGGCTGGACAAACATGGACTGAATATCAGCCCCTCTTCCAATGTGTTTTATTTAAATTAATATAAAAAATTTTAACTTGATAATTCAAAATGCAAATTAATTGAAACAATAACAAGTTATTTAAACAAATATTCACATAGAATCAATGGGTCAATTTAAAAAATGTTAACATTTACAGAAAATATTTTAAATTTGTAATTTAGCTTTAATTTCATTAGATTATTTACAATTCATATCTACATAATCTCATTGGATTATTTAAAAATTACCAAAATTTGATTGAATTACTATTCCATATAGAAATAAAATCATGAAGAAATTTCATAAACTGGAACGCCATCAATAGTAAATATGTATTTTCAACTGGTAAAGGCGACTTAAGATGACTGGTAAGGTAGTTTTGCTTCTTAACTCATTCATTACTTTAAGAGTTGAATCACCGTAATAAAGTCTAACACGGATCATCTTCACTATCTAAGACTGATCTAAGATACAGTCGAGAAAGAATAATTAGAAAGAAAGATACTAAAGTGAAGAGCTAAAGTCCTGAAATTAACGCCCTTTTAATATTAATATTACAATCCTTTTCTCCAAATAGTTGCTTCATTCTGCATCGAGTAATATTATTGTGACTGAGGGAGAATGTCTGTTTGTAAATAATCGTTATTATCAATAACGTTTTTATAGAATATGATGGCTAGTTTTCCAACATTCATTGCCGTGTTTAAGAGTTAAAGGATTTATGCCTGAAGTTACCGCCATCCAGTGATTTAATTCTCAACTACATAAACAAGTTTTCACGAAGAAGAAAATATTCTTTTTATTTTCACGAATTTATGACTCATTTGATTCGTTTGAAATACGGCCTGTATTGTTTTTCTTCCTTTTTTTTTTAGATTAATTATTTTCCTTATTTTTTGATTTATGTTTTTCACGGTTACTCACCGATTATAGAGAAATTTCTAGGGAAATAGAGAAAACTTTAAGTTGAAAATTTTCAGTTCATTGACCCGGAAATTCGCACGGCGCGAAACGCAGAAAGGATGGACGGGTGTCGTTAGTTCCACCGAATAAGTTTGCAGTAGCCTAGATGTAATCATATTCTTTATCCTTATCTCCCTCGTTCTTTCCATTTTTTATTGTAAATTACATTGGCGGTTCTCTATAAAAGAATAGGGAAGGCGTCTGTGAAAGTGGCTTCGTTGTCACGTGACCAATTGACACATTTCACTTGGCGACCTACTTGCGTAGCATGCCTGTGACAGTGAGCGTTGAACTTGAATAACATCTGCATGCATTTATGACACAGCCGACTGAACAAAACTTAACGATAGGGGCGTTTTCCCGCTGCTTCCTAATACATTCTGAAAATTCATTCACTTTTTCATTCTTCACTTCCTTTTAGTCATGGCAATTATAAAGAATTTTTGCTTTAGCTTCATTATTCTTCGCTAAATCACCGAAAACTTCCTACAAATTTAAATACATTGTCCATTTCTTTTCTTCTTAACTTCTTTATTCCATTAACAGCCCAGTACAGTATGGTATTTTATATTGGAATCCCAACTAACATAACACTGCAATGTTATGTGTTTTAAATTAATTTAAAATATTTCCTTCCCTTTATTTTAAATCATATCATCTGCTAAGCGAATCTATTTAAATCATTCTTAAGTAGCACATACATATGGATAACACTGAACGGTTATTGATTTTTAAAATTTTTAATTGTCTTAAGGTTACATAGTAAAATATACACACGCAGAAACAAAACTTCCGAGAATTCCTCTATATTTAAAATCGTAAATGTTATGATTACAATACAATTACAGAATCCCACCAAATAACAGACTAGTAATAACATCAACTCTTAGTAAGAATCTGTAGTAAGCAGTTTGTTACAAACCGCCACTTTTTATTATATTCATGACGAAGAAAAGGAATGACGATGAAGAATAGCAATATTTGAATGGATACCTTTAATGTCCGGGACCAATAATATGGTGCTCTAAAACCAGTTTAAATATAACTGTTTGGGACTAACCTAATAAAGTCCGAACATATTACAAAATAAATAAATAAATAAATTATTCTTTTCAAAGTCTCTTTTAAGCAACACTCGTACTATTAATATCTATGGCTCAACGAAAGAAAAATTGGCGCATCCACTTAAATTATCCATTTCTTTGCTAAAAATTATAATTTTTCTTATAATTTAAATCGGAAATTTCATTGAACATGCTTATTCTTATTTATATTGGACAAATTAAAATCGAAAAAATTATTTTATCACAAAAATATAAGCTTATAAAGAAATTTTATCATATTTATTTATGAAATTTGTCCTACTATTTAATATTTTGTAAAAATAAAAGAAGATCGATTTTTTACTATGAATTATCTACTATAACAGGCAACGCAAGAACATAAGATTTTACAAAAAAAAAGAAGTCTTTCTTGGATTTATTATTACCTGCACTCCAGCTACAATACTCATTTCCAAAAAAGTTGGGACAGTGCAACATATAAGAAGAACTCCAACACATTTGTTTGGATTATTGTATTGCCGTTTATTTCAACGCATTACAATACATAAACGATAAATTAGGCATGGGATCACATATCTTATATGCTTAAAGAAAGATACAGGTGGTTTTCCTGTTTGGCACGTGCAACACACTCCCAAAAAAGTTGGGACAGCACGGCGTTTACCACGGTGTGGCGTCACCTCTCCTCTTGATGACACACTGTAATCTTCTGGGCATCGATGACACCAATCTTTCTAACACCGTAACCGGAATTCTGTCCCATTCCTGTTGGATATAGATTTTCAGCTGTTCAACTGTCCGGGGTCGTCGCTGTCGTAGTTTTCGTTTATAATACGCCAAACGTTTTCTATAGGCGACAGATCCGGGCTGCAAGGGGGCCAATCCAACATACGAATGCGCTGCCGACGTAGCCATGCAGAAGTTATGCGCGCTGCATGCGTAGCCAATGGCGTTGTCTTGTTGAAATATACACTGACGTCGTCCAAACAGGCGCCTCTTAGATGGCACCATAGCTTGTTCCAGGATCTGTATATACGCTTCAGCATTGACGGTGCCATTGCAGATGTGCAAGTCTCCCGTTCCATGGCCACTAATACAGCCCCAGACCATGACAGACGGTGGTTTCTGTACCGAACGCCTGTAGCACGCGGGAATATCCTTTTCGTCTTTGGTCCGGAGTGTACGGCGTCCATTATTTCCGTAAACAATCGTAAAGGTTGATTCATCGGACCACAATATGTTCTTCCAGCGTGCTTGGGACCAATTGCGATGGGCTCGAGCCCATATCAGACGGCGACGTTGCTGTCGTTTGTTGATGTATGGCTTCCGTTGTGCACAGTATAACTTAAGTTTGCATTTGTGGATGCACCGGCGTACAGTATTCAACGATAATGGCTTCCCGAAGAAATCGCGGGCCCACGTGGCTATGTCCGTAATCGCAGCATTCCTATGCGTGACGCAGTGACGTCGGAGGATCCGAAGAGCTCGAGCATTCAGAATAGGCTTTCTACCTTGGCCTTTCCGAACTGTGATCTCACCATTATCTCGGTAGCGCTTGATAATATTATGTACTGTAGATGATGACAGGTTAAATCTTCTGGCTATTGCACGCTGAGAAACGTTGTTTGTGAATTCTTGAATGATTCGAACACGAAGATCTTCGCTAACTGGCTTGCCTCGACCCATCGTTCCGAATAAGTTACCTGAACGACGGATGGCAACTGTTATTTATACGGAATGTAGTACGACGTCATCATTCTAGATTATTCCCGAACAATTCGGAAGGTTCCACTACTAACGGCGCTTTCTACAACGTATGTCCCTACTATTTTGGAACGTGTTGAAACACCCCCATTCAAAATGAACGTCCCGGCCACGATACAAATGTTTTGGTGCACACAGTATATATATGTCATTTCATAAACGTATCTGCTATTTTGTATTCGCGAGAAAGTTTTGTTACATCATCCCTTTTTGTTTTTTCTATATATTTTGCACTGTCCCAACTTTTTTTGGAAATGAGTATTGTAGTTCTGTATCCAGTATGCTGGTAACCGAAGAAGTAAACTTTACGGAAAGGAGTAATATTAATTCGCGCTGTGTAGAATTATATTTGAAAATAGCATATTCTCGTTATTAAAGAATTCTGAAAAAAAAATCCGCCACTACTGAAACATCTATTTAATAAGAAAAGAGAGTAGACCAGAAATGAGGATACAAATGCGCTCATTATAATTACAGAATGGACGCTTATATACTATATATATATAAAGCAACGTGATATATACAGTCATATGTTCTGATATTAGATAGGTTGGGTTTGAATCACCCGTATAAATCAAAAATGAGCCACACTTAATAGGAACAGTACATCCTTGAAGCATGTTAAAGAGAGAGAAAAGCATTCTACGTCACTTCAGCAACATAATGGCCATCTTGAAAGCCGTCATCCTTGGATACAATTTTGGATGATTCGTTGTTCTTCGGGAATATCAATATTTAAGTCGTTTGGCACCCTTTCACGAGACTAGTAAATTAATATTATCTCGAGGAAATACGCATGATTATTATATTTTATGCATTCCTTATTTTATCGCCATGCGGATAAAAGGAGCACATTTTCGTGTTATAGCAGCAAGACATCAGCCATCATACCGAGAACAAGGGTGCATTTTAAAACACTTTAGAGAAAAACTATATGAATATGAAACTAACTTGTAAATTCCTATATAATGAAACTAACGTAAAAAGAGAATTTAAAAGAATAAATTGAAGAACCGAAAAGTTAAATGAAGAGTATAGGCTCAATTTATCACTCAGTGATTCTTTATGTATGCGAGCAAATAAAGTTCATTAAATTAACAAGCAATTAATTTAATAACCATTCATACGATAATATTAAACGAAGTGAACGTTAATTGTTGAGCCGTTTTGTGTAAGCATCTATTATTTCTATTGCTAAAGCGTTTCTACATAATCATCTACTGTTGAAGCGAGCGATTAGTTACTAGCAATTAGCTTTGACAGCAATATGTCTGACAGGATTCAGATATTGATAATCTTAAGCTTAACATCAATTTATTCTTGACAGCAATTAGCTATGATAACAATTGCTACGGACATTACGAGTTGTTAGATATATTAAATGCCTTATCTTAGCATTAAAAGTTTCCAATGGTACTGTAATGGTATGAATATAACACGTACTACTACTAAACTAGTTTTGTCCACCATTAGTTATATTCATTCAAGACACGTCGTTGTTTGATATATTACATGCTATATCTTAGAATTGAATGCGTTCTACAAAACCAATTCCGGCTATCAATTATAAATTATTATAAATTATTCGTTATATTCATTCATGACACGTCGTTGCGAGTTGTAGTACATATTCTAATGGTACCATTGGAATGCGTATTACTAAACCAATTCCCTGTATCATTAATTACTCATTATAGTCTTTCATGACACATCGTTACGAGTTGTTCGATATATTACATGCCATATGTTAGCATTGAAAATTTTAAAGGGGGTATCCTTATGATACCATTAGAGCATCTTCGAACGTGCTCTGTTCACATATTTATCGATTGGTGAAAACAGAACGTGAAAAAATTAATTCGTTTTTAAGTTATGGTACTAAATAATAAGCTCTCTACTAATAAAAATATTATTTTGACTTAGGCAATCGGCACCGATCTTCCCTTTCTATAATCGCCTATCATTGCATCCTCCACATGCACCATTCCAACAATGTATAGAGCACACGCAAAGCCGAAGCCGAAACGTAGCACGCGTTTTCCCCAATGCTAGGATGATTTGTCTCTTCCTATACACTACACCCACTCACCCCCCCCCCCGAAACAATTACTTTCTGCTCTCCCCATTGCTAAAGCAATGTATTTTGGAATTGTGTCTACAGACGGACGGACATCTGGACAAACCGATCACATAAGCATTTTTTTATGAAAATGTGCTAAAAATGCCCGCGGCGAGTTTTAAACCCACACTCCGACGGATTCGGAAATTCTTACCCAAATGCTTAACGCTACCGTGCAATGGAAAGGGTTCATGTGTTATTTTAATTAAGGGTAAAATTTCACCAGAAACACAAGGGTGTAGTTTATTTCAAAGTATCTTTATTCGTTCTTTAGTTTTAACATATATTATGTCTTCAAAATTTTTGGATAAAAATGATTGCAAGAAAATTGATAAGGTGTCAAGTCTGACTATGCTTTTATTATTCTAATCTCACAAGAGAACTTTCACTAGGTCTTGGCAATAAGCTTCAAGAATGTTCTTTTGTTCTTCCGGAAAAGCGTTGATGAGATCAGTATCAAATGTTGCCTACCGTAATCTGGGGCTCTAATTCAGTCCGGAGCAGTAGCGGTGAAGTCGATGAAGGAGAAGGGAAGTCGGGTGAGTGAAGGGAATCTGAATAAAGACAAACTGAATATTGATAATACAATATCTACTCCTCCCTGCCTATTCACATTTGGACAAAGCAATTATGGAATAAGACACTTAAAAGTGATTCAAGGAAAGAAATGAATTACAGGTTAAAGTATATTATGTTAGACTCCGATCCCTCTTTGTGAAAATGGAACTCAACTAACGAGCGCTCGTTTAAAAAGCGACGAGCGAGCGTTTTCGCTCGCGGCTCTTTCTGGCCAGGGCACCTCTTTCCCAGGATTGCTCTAATTCATCCTACAGGTATTCAATGGATATGGGTAGAGGCTTTGTGCAGGCTGGTTCATATCTTTAACCTCTTCTCAAACCATTCCTGAACATACATTGCTTTGGACAAGGAGCATTGTCCTTTTGGTACATGAAATGGTCCAAGCTCAATGTGTTGCCACAATATTGGCTGCACAAAATTTTCCAAAATATCAAAGAAAGTTACATACGTTATTGTTCCTGCTACTGGAAAAACTGGCTCGATTAGAACATACCATGACACTATCTCCTTCGAACTTTACAGTGGCCACCATGTTTGATGACGCAGTCAGCAGGCTTTGTTTTTTAAATAGCGTTGATTTGAGGCACTTGGGCTTGGTTCTCTCTTTGGTCCGCCTCTGGGACTTGGCTTCTGGACTTGATCCGAGTTTGGTTTCCCCAAACAATAATAATAATAATTTTTAAATACAAAAATTCTTAAGAAAATGATATGATTTACATAGAGTCGATGCAATTTTACATTAATATAGTCATCATCTGTTAATACAGACGATTTGGAGAATATTTTGGTAATATTTGGAATGACTAACCTTACAAAAAATACTTGAATGAAATATGCGATTAAATATATAACATTCTTAATTTAATGTAAAAATAAAAAAATTAATAATAAAATAATAATGAAATAAAGATGATGAAAGTTAGTCTTTGTCCACAATTTTGGGTTAAATGGTATTCACCTTTTGAGGTCTAGATGATGTCTAATTGATGTCTAAATTGAGTCCAAATTGATCACCAGTGGAAATCATCAGAAAAATTCGCATCAATTTGGACATCAACTTGAACATCAAATAGACATCATCCAGACCTCAAAAGTTTATTATTTTATTATTAATTTCATTTATTTTATTTTTACATTAAATTAAAGAAGTTATCTAATTATATCGCATATTTCATTCAAGCACTATCTATAAAACTTCCGATTAAAAAAGATTAAAAAAAAATATTTTCAAAATTTTCAAAATAAATATTAATTTATTTCCAACGTCTCCTGAGATTATTGCTACTAATTTCTTTATAATGTTAATCATAATTTCTTTTTTGAGGTTAATTACACGCTGTTTTTGTCAGTGCAACTTACAAGGGAATCCCTCGAACATGTATGTCACAGATTTCCAACAAATTGAAATATGTTACTCAATTGAAGCTACAATAGATGCTTGCAAAATAAGAGAATGCGAATTTTTGTTTCTTTCAAAATAAACCACGAAAACAAAAAAAAAATTGAGCACACGGAACTCCATTGTTAAAGCGGTGTATTAATGCGCTTAACGGAACTTCTTTCTTCCACTACTCACAGCAATAAGCACGAATCCATTTCAGATGAAATAGACAGCAGCAGACGGCAAATGAATGGCTTCTCAAATTTCTAAACAAACTTCGTTTTTAAAAATAGATTATTAAAATTAGCTAATTGCCTTCCAGTAAAAAATGTCTAGAGTAATTAATAACCATTTTCTTAATTTATTATTTCATTTTATTAAATAATTCGGTAATCAAACACGAGGTTGGCTTCATGTGCAACGTCGAGTAATACGTTGCGTTGGTGAGAGGGTATGTATCGCGGTGCTTTATAATTTTAAATAAAAATAGTATTCATGGATGCCTATCTCATCTTATAAATTATTTCGAGACGAATAATTGTACAGCAAAATTAAGGTTTTATGCTTAATAACAATGCTCTAACTGCAATTCTTTGTCGATCGCCGCTAACAGTTTGCTTCCTCTCTTTCCGCCATGTTTTTTGAACATTGCGCACTTCCGGCGCGATTCACTGCCGCGTAACGCTATCGCTTCCACAGTGTGCTTGCGCGCAAAAAAAAAAGCTATATGGGGTTCCCTTGTTAGTTTAATCTTCATCGTCTGCAGCATTATAAATGAAAATGAAATTCTCCTCTAAAAATGATAGGGTAAATAGTTTCAAATAACCATTTTTATCGAAAAGAATCTGGAAGTTAGGGTTGATTTACTTGATCCTATTTAATTTTTTTATTCAGTCATTTTCATAAAAGTCTGTCAAATAAAATCTTGTGAAGTGCGTCATCCACCGAATAGAAACAGGAAAAAAGAAAAATAACTTGCTCTCTCTCGGTAAGAAACAAAAATAATAAAGATGGGAAGATGGGATTATTTACATTTTCTATTTATACAAAAATAAATTAGCACTTGTAGGATAAATTTTATTAACTGCGTTGATAGCGTCTTAGGTTATCTGAAGAAAAAAACTTTTAATCCACCGGAAAAAACAAACTATGAAACACCGGATACGAATTTTATCCCTTTTTCAAATTAATAAGATTATTAAAAGAAATTGGTGTAATTATGGCATATTATTGTTCACCTTTTCTGAATGATATGTGTTTTATGTTATGATAATATAAGCAAATAACCATACAACATATGGTCTTCGCAGGTCCTCTTAAAAAGCTCTTTCCGTACAAGATATATGAAGAAAGGTGTTTCACTCCAACGCACTTGACAAAACACAGAATTAAGGGAATAGGAATTCGTTGTATGAGATGATTAGCTTAAAAAAATAAGTAGCTTCAAATAGTACTATCAAGTAGCCTAGTTTCAAATTTTCAATAGTTGATTAAAACGTATCCAACGTATGATTAAAACGTATATTTTCCAAAATATACTTAATGGATTAGAAGTGGTTTGCCAATGATCAACGAGTACTATTATCTACAGAAGAAAGCAATTCAGTGAACGGGTTTAATGAAATTTAATTTTCTTTCTTATTTTTCTTTTTCAATTAAAGTTTCGTTTTCTGAAGTTTTTTTCTTTAAGAAATGGGTGCATTTTTGATATCTTTAGTTGCATTGATAAGGTATCTAAAATGTTTACGCACTATAATTTATCTTAATTTACAGGAATCATATCTACATAAAAAGTCTTTTATGTTTAAAATATAAATAATATGTATATTCATATTAAAGAACTTCTATTTTCGGTTAAGTATCTTTATATAAGTTTATTTAAGCAATATTTTTTCTGTAGGTTTTAGCTCTTAGAGTTCTTTCGCTTATGTTAATTGTAACTATGTTCGTGTTAAAAAGGAAAATTTTGAAAATTATATGATTGAATGATGACTTTTATAGAGAACTTGAAAAGCTGTTCTTGCGTAGTAATTTTTTACAACGAAATTAGATCTCTTTTAGCATAATTGGATGGTTACTATAATAATATTTCAAAGAATACCTAAATCGTGTATATCTGTTTCTCAAAAATTGTTACGCTATCTCAATATTATGTCTTAATAAATAAAGCAAGTTTTATCCTGTTGTTTTTCAGCCAATCCACGCAGAATGAACGAAAAATTTTGAAGAAACGAGAAAATTATAAAAAAAACAAACATGTAAGACTACGCGGCACAAATTAATATATGTTTTAATTAAACTTTAAAAGAATCTGTAATCTTTATTACAAAAGCTGCGTTCTGTAATTTTGAATCTTTCGTTATGAGAAATTTGCCATTTCTACCTTGTAAAAGTAATTTTGTAAAATTTCTTAGAATAGAAAAAAATCGCCATGGAGAATACTTCTCTAATGAGGGTAAACTAATCCTTTAACGTTTTTAACCTTTTCACGATGTATAAAAGAAGATAATTATTCACGCCTTCTCATTTAATAAAAGACAAACTATTTAAAATGATCAAAAATTGCTGTGCCGTAAATTGTTACAAGTCAAAAATTACTAATTATTATTATTTCGATATTGGCCTGTTGCACTTTCTAGGCATAATTATCATGTGTATCGAACTCCATTAACTTCGACTGAATGAATTCAACTTGGTTTTGAAAGTTAAGCTAGCACCATATCTAAAGGGTAAAAGCGTATCTGGACTAAAAGTCGCACATAATCAAAAAAAAATTAATATTGGTGGAGGGGAGAAGAGGTCGTAAGTAGTAATATTAACCGATTTTTTTTTTGGTCTTTAACTCATACCAGAGCATCCGGCAAATGCAACCTGTTTCTATCCTATTTTTTTTTTCTTACCGTTAAGATGAATGGAAGGATTCCTTCCTAGTACACTCCCTCTTCTCATGCAAACGATACAAAAAAGTTTTCACTAGTTATTTATAAAGGGTTGTAATTTATAAAAAAAAAAAGGCTTTAAAATGATTTAATAAAACGCTTGATGCGGAGAATGAAAGATGTTATTTTTGTTTTATCCTCATGACTTAAATAAAAAATGAAGAACAAGTTAATCTTTTAAATTAAAACATACTTAAAAACAAAAAATATTTTAAATTGCATATCGGTATAAACGTTTACCAGTTTTAAATTTATGCTAAGAAGTTATTAAAATTTTTAATAATTTCATAACCGTTTCCTGCTCTTTAAAATACTTATTATATTTCTTCAGCAAGAAACTGGTAATAAAATAGGCATAATAAAATGAAATTAACATAAAATTTTAACAATATCATTAATTTTATATGGGTTTGAAATCAGTTTAAGTATGTCTAGTTGAAAAGCAGACACCATTACGGCAGTTAATTCACTATAACTTGAAAAAGGAGAAATGCATCGATTTCTTTTCATCCATTTTCACTATTTGTTGATTAAAATTGAGATTTAATATGAAGTTTTTAAATCAATCGAATTAATAAATGTGATTACTTCATTCAAAATTAAATGGCCAAATATGCAATAATTGTAACTATTCCTTTAAAGTCACACTAGTTTTCCTTTTTACTAATTATATCTTATAATTTAATTCTTATTATTATTCAAAAATTCTTACTGTAGCCTTTTATACAAGAGAGGCGTGCTAGCTGAAACGGGAAAGAAGTTGTGAATCTTATTTTTGCTCTAAGAGTCGAAGAGGTCGATAAATCTGTCTATAGTGGGCGATCATTCTGTTTCCACTCTCAACCTGTTGCAGTGGAAGACAACTGGTTAAAAAGAATTTTTCTAAAATTGTGAAGACAAATTCTACAGATCTAATGGTATTGCTCTAACCAGTGTTTTAAATTGCATCTCTAGAGATCCGATTTCTCAAATCTTCTACATTTTCCCACTACACTTGTGTAAACTAATGATTTCAGATGCTCCATACACTAACCTGGGGTGAGTGCAAAAAGAAAAATACGGTAATCATCATTGTACAAAAGATTCATAAAATATCCCAAAAAATCATCCCTTGGATTTTTGCCGCATCTTTGGTAAACAGCCTATTTAGTTCTAAGACTAATTCAATAAGAGATTAAACATATTTGGGAAAAATAAAATAAAAGCAACAAATAAGTGGAACAAAGTAATAAATGAAAGGAGAAATTCCGCGACTTAGGATCCGATCAGAGACCCCGACTTAGCGCATCAATGCTCTAGTCAAGTGAGCTACCGCAGAGATGCTGACAGCAAAGCTGTGTAGATGTGTCTTATGGGCTTCCATGAAGTCATCTGGTAGTCATCTGATAGAGCTGGTCCTGGCCCACAAGTCGGTATTTTTCCCTTTCTTAACCATCATTTTTAAATAATGAAAACCAACAACCTTAAAGCAAAGCGAAAATTATCAAGGAGGAAGAAGAGCACTCGACCAAATCGAGAAATTATACAAGTCTAACAGGTCATCTTTTTAGCTGCCATAGTCTCTATCCGATTTCCCCAAGTTTCTAGAAGATTTTGTGTCACCTCTCATTAAAAGGGGTGTTGGATAAAGCAGATGTTCATGAAGTCGACGTTCTAACTTATACTACAAGTGTTCAAAAAAAGGCTTCAAACCGGAATTCTGAATGTTACTCAAGTTCTTCCACCCCAATTTAAACGAAACATCCAGTTACAACCTTCATATGTGAATGTGAGCATTGTCATGTTGATCAAGAAATAAACTCATGCCAAACTATTTCCATATAATGCGTAGAGCCGAATGTCTAAATTGCCCATGTAAATTTCGGAACCCATAGTTTTCTTCACATGAACCAAAAGACCCAATCATTCCAAAGAAAACGGCCTTATATCATAACGCAACCTACAATAAATTTAACAGTTGGCATAATACGAGGGCCACTGCAGAAATTTGTGGCTGAACAATAGGTATACACGCGTCATCAATTTTAAGCATAATTTTCGCTTTGATTTAATGCGCAGACATTCTTTCATGACGTCTGCCGGAATTTCATTATCATGCGGAAATTCGATTGAACTCGAAGTGAGCGTTGTCGGATTGTAAGAGCAATTCATAATGGAGATTTAAAGGGAAATGTGGAGAGCCATGACTCTTTGAGACTATAAAAAGGACCAAAATTTAAATAGTGCTATGAAATTTTGAGAGAAATTAAATCTGGGAAGGACTATTTTCCATCGAAAGTATGTGCCACTAGCTGTATCGAGAATTTGGAAGGAAGGAAAGTCTCTGAAAGATGATCCCTGCAGTGGACGTCCTTCTGATGCAATCACTCTGGAAAACATTCGTCATGCAGAGAACATGATAAAGGCAGACCTGCGTATCACTTACCAGCACATAGAGGAGTCCATTGACATCAGATTGACAATGGTAAACGCCATTTTGCGAGTTCATCTTCAACTAATGAAACGATGTGCTAGGTGGATCGCCCCTCGTGTTGACGTCAGACGTTGAAAAAGAGGAAAGAATGAAATGGAGCTATGAAAAACTCGAAAGATTCGAACAAGGCGAATCTTGGTCAGTTTACAGCAACCGAGCACGTGATGAAACATGGCCATATCACTATTACCCTGAGACTAAAGAGCATCAAAGGAGTGGGTGCACAAATGAGTCCCTCCGCAGAAGAAACCGAAAAGAGTTCGAACCGCTGGAAAGGTAATGGTTATTAACTCTTGCATTGGACATGTGGCAACCATTCCACTGCAAACTGGCAAAACTGCCACTACAGAATGGTACGTGACGAAGTGTTTTACAAGTGCTGCAAAACGGTGAGAAAAGCACTTAAATGTTATGGCACTCCGGCTCATCGGGCGATTCGGACTGCGGAGTGTTTTGCAGAGCAACGCGTCTCCCGATTGCGCTATCCACCTTACTCGCCGAACTGGCTATTGAGACTTCTTCGTGTATCCTCGTGCGATAAATGAGATTCGTGGGGTTCGATTTTCTTGCGAAAAGGGTGTCGAGACGCATATATGAACGTGATTTCGAGGCTCTCCGGTGTCGACTGGAAATAAGCCATTTTTGATTGGTTTAAACGGATGAGTCTGTGCATAGCTTCCAATGAAGAGTACTTAGATATATGAAAATGTTTTTTCTAAACCTCTCGGGTTGACCGTGGCTACAAATTTCTGCAGTGCCCCTTGTACAATCAAACAAGTTCCGTTTGCCGGGCATTCGCATAAATGTAAGATAAATCGATTGTCACAGTTATTGCCTCTTCACATCTCCTCTTTACAATGACAGTACCTTCGTCAGTCTAGATAGGTTTATCATGGTCAAAATCTTATGATTAGACTTTCTCATGGAATGAGGCCAGCTTAAGCAAACCACCGAGTGGGAATGTGCAAAGATTTCCTAGAAAGCCCGCACAATGTTCTTTTCGGTTCGTAATAATTCGTAACAGTTCTCTTTACGTGCGATGAAAAGTGTATCTATTTCTGTAATCCTAATACACTGTCACACTACAAATCTTGATCACGATCAATTCGGTGATCATGATAAGAAATATAGTGTGAACGGAACATGATTAAGTGAAACCTGATCATCATATTCGAAACGTATGTAATTTCACACACGTTCCTAAAACCTGATCAAATCCTTACACATGTTCAAAGGTGATCAACTCCCAAAATCCAATGCACTCGCCAAGGTTTTTCATAATGGCGGAAAAATGCCGCTTCGCTATAGATTTAAGCGTATTACGAACTAAATTGCACCTCGTGCTATGAATTGTTAACTAGAAGGAACTCTATTTGTTTAAGAACATACTGTAGGTTATGAATCGACACAAGAAAGAAACCAAGTTATTTTTATAATCAGAGAAGATTAGGTCGGCGGTAAAGTGCCTACTGCATTGCTAAAAACTCTACTATTGCCATCTAGCAGCAAAAATTGTATCTCTGATCGTGATTAAAATTTTGCAGTGTGAACGCACGGATTTGTCGATAAGGCTTGAACATGATTCACCTTGAACGTGTGTAAAATGAGCAAGATCAAGAATTATAGTGTGAACAAGTTGTGCCAGCTCCAACGATTAAGGGAAAGCTCCATTCATACGACGGAATAGATGGAATCATTTTGCAACAGTTTATAGCCCCTGTATGTAGCATCGTCGATTAGACTACTTCACTTGTTCCGGTTGATGGCCTAATTTTTTCGCGGATAATATTTCTACAAGCAGGAGATGGAAGCCGGTTGTAAACTTTCACTTCGAAGATTAAGCGCTGTCACCGTCGCAGGATCGAAGAACTGGCTGAAAGATGACTTAAGACGTTGCAACACGATGACCTGTACTTTGAATGATAAGACAGCTTTCATTAAAAATAGAAGTTGAGATGAAAAACAAAATGAAAAATTCCGCGACCTGGATCCCAACCAGAGACACGCCTTTACCAGCGTCCAATTCGTCCTTGGTATTAGGTCCAATGTTTTCATCTTAATTTGTTTAAAGTAATACGGAATACGGAAAAGTTTACTCCTACGTAACCATCTCTCTCTGTATGAGTTCCACTTTCAAACACGTGAAGGTGTACGTGAATTAAACATGATGCCATCCCACGACCATGATACCACCATCCGTTTAAGGATGTTAGACGTAGACGGATAGCACCTATTGCGAGGTTCTCTCCAGATAAAAATACGGCGTGAATCACTTTGAAGACAAAACCTAGATTCCTCCGTAAACAGTACCGTCCTTACTGGTTCGTTGTCCAAGCACGATGTTCTATGGACAGGATTTGCCGGTCCTCTGGCATATAACCCATATCATGTAATCGTCCCTAGACTATATTCCTGGAAACAGCCGCTCCAGTATATAGTCTAATGTTCTCAGCAAGCTGTCCTGCTATGTTCTATCTGTGTCTTTTGGCAGATACGGATAGATACCGAACCTGCTATGCAGTTGTAACATTTGATGCCCTCCAATGAAACGCCAGTTGATGTTTTCATCTTGTTGAAACCTTTGACAGAGTCGGGGAAATAACACTATAGGGGACGTTCAAAGTTCTGAGAGATAATCATCTGAGTTTGACCAGCCTCGAAACGGCCAACAATTCCACCGCGTATTATAGCAACGAGATGGGTTTGCTGAGCCATATGGCTATGGCAAAAACAGTTTGTTATCACAAACAGCACTAGTTGCACTATTTTTCAGTGCTATGACATGCACGTGCAAAGACGTTGTCAATCACTGAGTATCTTATGAATACAGCGCCACATTTTAAATCCGAAGATCGAATACTCTTTGATAACATTTACATAATGTCAATCGAGCATTTCCGGGTTTTACAGGAGTATTCTTAAATTTAAGAGCATGACTGTAGTTTTATTCTATGAAACATAAGATTTTATAATAGTGGTGTACTTATTTATTAGCGTTTTTATTGTTTGTCTAGATAGTAACAATAAACTTATAAATACTGGTAATTGTTTTAATAACGGTACTATTATACTTTTACAGTTCCTGCTTATAAATCAAAATGAATGTAAATGTGCTTTTATTTATCTCATGCATGTTTAACTGATTTAATCTCGTCTCATGTTATCTTTAAAAGAGACATTCATAATATTAAAAAAAAAATTCCTCATGTTTTGCGTTATGACAATTGAATTATATCAGTTTTTATATTATAATTTTTGGACCTTGAAAAATTTTAAATTAAACTTTTTCAATAGTAATATTAGCTCAATTATGTCAAAAGTACCCCATTTGTTTAATTTATACCTCGGATTAATATTTTTATGATTCACTTGGTCATATTAATTAAATTTATGAACATCTTTTCTAAGGCCATTTGTGACCTTATTTAAATTTCAATCCGGTTGAGCTAGTCTGATTACATTTCTTTTTGTCTTTTTAAAGATTTTATATGCTGAACATGAAATCGGTAAATATTAATAATCTATTATTAAGACTGACAGGTATAGAATGAAAGAAAGACGAGAAACAAAAATCCTGGAATTAAACTGGAATTTGACACGGGATAGTAAACCCTTGAAAAAAAAAAAGCTGACGTTTCGGAGCGAGAGAGACTATCCTTTGACAAACAAGATAATTATTATTTTTATTTTGACAAGGAGAAGTCTTTATCCGAAACGTTAGTTTTTATCAGGCTTTCCCACTTTGTGTCCAATTTTATTATTATAGCTGATAATAAAGAAAGAGACATTGATTTTTTTTATTAAACACTCATTTCGTTTTCTTAATTTTATGAATCATTCTTTTATTTCATAAGTTCTGATAAATATAACAAGTTATTCTGAATTATACATTCCATTTATATAGTGGAACAACTTAATGTAAAGAAAATTATAACGACGGAATTCCTCCGTTTAAAATGCTTTTCATCGTCCTTGGTTTATATCCCCAGATTCGGGAGCATGCTTACTAAAGTTTCAGGAAAACTCTTTATAACATGAATTATTTTTGTTGAGAGATCTGCTACATATACCTTTTTTATTAAGAAAATGGTAAAATATTTTATTTTTTTGTGATCGAATTAATCGTTATTTCGTGTCTATTTAACGAAAACCACGATTTTAGCAACTTAATCCGGAAAGTGTACATTTAAGTATATAATGCGTTTCATGTCACGAAACCAGTTTCCAAAATTCATGGACAAGAATTTAAGGCAATCAAAGAGCTGCAAAATTGAGGAAAGATAATAACTCATGTTTCGTATTTCTTTTTTATTTTTATATATTTATTTATTTATTTTTTTTACTTTTCTGTCTTCGCTGGCTTATTCATATGCTGGCTCATGTTTTCTGCATTCTTTAAAAACTGTAAAGGCATTTCAGCAAAAATTATTTTAATTTTCACATCTGAATATATATACAGTATATGCCAAAATATACTGTACTGAAACGAAAAGGCGGTTTGAGTGTTACTACAGCATATTTTGAAGCATACTTGGAATTAAATGTTTCTGAATGTTAAAGATTACCGTTTTATCAAGTATTTAGTATTCTCAGATTAACAAACTTCTGAAAATGAAGTAACATCTTAGAAATGCTTCCGAAATAACAATTATAGCAACATTAATAATAATCGTTATAAGAAATTTTTTAAATAAATGAAAATAGAAAAGATAAAATTCACGTTTTTAGAATCGAACCAGGAAAATTCCAGTAAGTCATCATTATCACTCATTAACTATATCGTATAGAGAAAGAATGATATAGGCGAAATGATAAAATATGATTCATCTAAAACCACATTAAGGAAGAGATTACCTTACGTTTTAATGGGAAATTATTTATAGACTAAAACATTAGGAAAAATTACGTAAGTTTTAATGCAACTTAAAAAAACTTGATAAATAATAAGGAAAAGCTAATATATCTGTAGCATCGTTTTCAGGTTGTTAATATGAAGCAGCATTTCTTTAGGTTATGGAAAAAATACTTAAATTTCAGGAAGTTATATTATCTGGTTTGCCCTACCAATAAAGTTTTTTTCTCATATCTCAAAAAAAAAAAGAAACATATATTCTTAATAAGTTTTCCTTAAAACAGAAACGACTTTTGTACCATCGTTGATGGCAATTAAAAATTCTACATCTATTCTAAAAATAGCGTTCGTTACATCCGTATTTTTAGTTCCCTGAAATCTTATAAATGTTTTTTCCGAAAGGCCAAAAACTAAGAATTATTTTAATCTTAAATAAAATGAGCTAGTTTTCAGTTAAATAAAGAGTAAATCTCGCTTCCCTCAGTTTTTTTTTTTTCCTTTTTTTTTTTTTTTTTTTGGTTTGGTCCAATTAAGCATTTAATTAACCTTTATGCAACAAAGCAGAAAATTCATTACGACAGTATTTTAAATCAAATAGGATTCCATTAATAATATATTTCTTATTATTATATTATGGATATTGATCTAATGAAGAAAACCATACTTCTGACGTCACCAGTTTACCGAAAGCGATATAACTAATTTTCTTAAACTGGACAGAAAAACTAGTTCAACAAGCTAACAATTTTCCATTTTTATTAAGCTTAATATAACATTGAATATAATTTTAGAAATTATTTAGCTGGCAATAAGATCTTTTAATTTGAAATTTAGATGATGTGTTAGATATCTCATTTGCACCGAATTTTAAAAAAACAATGCGGGCCATAGAGACGCTTGCTTCGGGCATAAAAATTATGATGCCCCTACAAATAGAAAAATGATTGAACACATGATTTAAAGAAAGTTCTTTATTAAAATGATATACCACCTGAATACAATACAATCTGAGTTTGCCTGGAAGTAGAAACATGTAAGTCCTGGATGGTGATTAATAAATTTTATAACAATTTTATGAAATTTTAGACTTGCTTGCGGCATGTTTGGGGAAAATTGTCATCTGCAAAAGCAATGTCTGTGTTCCAGAAGGAAATTGTTGTTCAGTATTTATTTATTTATAGTTTCTGTTAATCATTCTGACCTTCAAGAGTTGACTTTCAAATTATGCTCGTTGCCTCCCCTCCGAAAAGAAATTTTCTCAAGTCTTCATAAGTCCGCTTCCCATTTAATGTAAAACGAGTTTCCCAATTAAAAAGCCAGCGGCGGCGGAAGAGGGGGCGCCGCGGACCACGCGGATCCGCTTCCAAAAGCGGCAAGTAGTTGGTGATAACCGCAAAAGCTTCATGTTTCATCACATCAAGCGTCTGCATTTGCTGCTGCAATCCGATTCGTCGGTAGTTATGACGTCCTTGGTTGTCACAACAACAACAACTCCTTGGTTATCCCCCATTGATCGCCCGCTTGCCGTGATCGTTCTTTTCTCGACTGAAATGGAGTCAGCCAATGCAGGTTCAAACTGACCTTAAATGTGCCTGGTACGTGCCTTCCCAGAATTTATGTGTAATTCAGTTTTCTGAATGGTTGAGTCACTACCACCGCTACCGCCGCCACCGCGGCCGCTCAAATTCAACACGCCGAACTTTGTCTGCTTGCTTTGCGGACGACCGCGCGGCTCCAATTAATTGGGAAATGGTTTGCGGTGCGACGCTCCGTGCCCAGATTCGCACGCCGCAAAAAATTTGTGAAACCCGCTTTAGGCTACCTGAATGAATTTTTCCAATTATTGTTAAAACGAAATGAGCAACAAAGCGATCGTAAGGGGCGTCAGAAAGTATATTTTATTAATTCATGGCTCGTGTATATGCTGTTAGAGCACGTGAAATTGACTTGAAGAATTCCATGAAAATGCCTGAAAAGTTGATACAGCCGAGCTAAGACCTTTATGATCATATTGTCGAAAACAGAATTTGAAATGGTTAATCGTTTGTAGTTGCCGGTGGGCGAGGATAGGGAAGAGTTGCATACTTTGGGACATTTTGAAGAAAATATATTTTGTAACCACACGGTATTAAAAAAAGACACAGTAATTTATGAATCATCAACGGAAGCTTTTAATACAATACATGTAAAAATTATGGATGCTAAATACCAAATGAATCCTAAGTTATTTATAGATTTTCATAATTGTAACAATGTCCCATCTTATGGAAACAGGAGCCTAAAGCAGAACATAGCAAACAACGATATAAAAATGAGACAACCAATTAACTTTTCTTTTCTTGACTTTTGATATTAACTAGCTTATAGTAAAACGGGCTTTATCCGTGTTTATGCAAGTTTCACGTGCCCATTCTTTGCACTAGATACACTGGATCCAACAGCAAATGGCTAATTCCTATAGTCCTTGCAGATTATAGAAATCATTCTGAAGTGGCAACTCTGTTAGCATCTTCTGTGACAACTTTGTTAGTTTCTTCTCTTTTTGAAATTCCTTATTTGTTCCTTGAGAAAATGCTGTCCCATCTTAGAAAATTGAAACTGTCCTGACTTAGAAAAATAACTCGGGTTATGAAATTTGGTGAAGTAATAGGGTACATAAAGCAGTGTATACCGTTAAAATTTGATCGAATTCCAACAAATAGTTTCCGAGTGACGCAGTCAAAATTGAAACAAGTGCTGGTTAGTACTCACAAGTGAACTCGGATGATGTTGAATGTGTAACTCGGAAATTTCTCGTTGGAATTCGATCAAATTTTAACGGTATACACAGCATTATGGACCCTATTATTCCTCGAAATTTCATCATTTTTAGATGTTACAGAACCTGAGTTATTAACTTGTTGATCTTGGTGGTGACAGTTTTATTTCTGTTCATATCTCAGTTATCGTTCAAATTCGGATCCATGTTCATATCACCCATACTACCTCCCCTAAAAGTTTGTACATTGAATTTTGTATTGAATATTTTTAGATGTAAGGGGATAAACTTCCGGAAATTATTCCTGATAGGAAAGGGAACAAAAAAGCTCATAACTTATGTCCGAAAATGCATATTTGCCCAAGTAGATGGCACTTATGAACGACATTCTTCTCTCATAACACTCTCGGCTTTTCTGTGTTGCAGATTGTGTGATTTGAGCGACATTGAAGAACAATGGTCCGTTATTCTTTCCAAGACCAAGCCGAGATGGTTTTCGTCTACGGTCAAGCCCATGGCAAAGGTCGAGAGGCCGTACGATTTACCGAGCTACGTACGCTATTAGACCGCACCAACCAATGGACAAAACCAGGCTGGAAAGTGAGGCAATACATGATGCGACGTGTGGACGCTTGCATTGCATCCCATGGCGGCCACTTTGAACATCTTCTGTAACATGGATGAAATTAATCCCACGTAACGTGTAATGTCATGAACCATTGCTTTATTGCAGACTCACCATCCTTTTCCGGACATATGAGGAGGCAAAGGCGATGCATGTGTCTCCCTTTAGCTCTTTAACAAACGTTCAAATAATAATTGTTATCGAGTATTGTTCAGCATCTAGAATACAAAAAGTTTATCCGGGTTAGATGTGAACTTTTTTGTTCCTTTTCCTGTCAGGAATCACCTCCCGAAATTGTCCCTTTATTTTGTATGGTTTATTTGACCCAAACTTATCCAGCATAAGTTTAGGAACATTGTATGGTTCAAATGGAACAAAAAATGTCCTATAAACATTATATCTAGTTTCGATCGTGTGTGAGATATCGACGTTTGTCTATTTTCTTGTAGAGTTGTTAAAGCAAATAAATAAAACACTTGAGAGTGCAGATCACTTTTATTCTGTGGGATATTTTTTGTTCCATTTGAACCACACAATGTTCCTAAACAATTATGCTGGATAAGTTTGGGTCACCTTGTATATAAGGATTTTAAGAAAAATCATTAAACTTTTTCAAGTAATTAGATACGGAATTTACCAAAAACAATAAGAAGAACGGGGGAGTCTCGAGCATAATTTATTATCTCTTTACAGTGTTAGAGTAATAATAATCTTCATTATGAAGACCAGAATGGTAATTAATTTCTTAATACCGTATAAATCTTTAGAGTATAAATTCATTTATACCAACATAAGTTGAAATTTAAAGTAAGGGTGTTCAACCAGCATTTCAGAGGAAAATTGAATTAAAGCTTTTAGGTTAAGGATAAGATTGAATCTTCCTAGGTCACTAAACCGTTGTTGTTATTTTTCGCACTTCTTAAAATTATTCAATACAAGATATTTTCCTGCCATAAAATTACGATTTATGTCTAAGTTGAATCGGTGTTTAAAAATATCAAACTTGTTTTTAAGAAGAATGGATGTGTTAATAATATAAAGGAAAGATGTAAAAATTTTCAGATATCTATAGTAAAACCACATTTATGCTTAATGGGCGCATAAGAAATTGTTACAGATTATTTCTATTTCCACAGCTATTAAGAGCCTTATTGTGATGGGATGAATTTCAATAAATAAATAAAAAAACAAACAAACAAAAAATTCTTACAGAGTTGTACTGATTTAAAAACTTCAAAAATATAAGGCAGCAGACATCCACTAGATTTAACTAAAATTAGAAAATTTAAATATATAATTTAAAACATATGATTGCTCTACGGCTTAATGACTTATAAAAAATTATAAGCTTATCGGACCACTACAAGACTAACGCAGCTGATGTGCCAAAGGCAAACTTTTCAAGAAAATCTATTTTTATATTATTAGAGTCACCTGTTTAAAAAAAACCCACTTTCTATTTCATAACTGATTTGAAGTATGGATTTTATATGTAGCGAAATTAAATTGTCGAAAAAGAAAAATTAAAGAAAGTATTTTCAACTTCCTGCTTTCGTTGAAAATTAAACTCTTTCAAGAGTGAAAACCTGTTTAAGTGTTTACACTGAAAAAAATATGGCAGACGATAATGACCGTTCCAGTCATCAAACTATAACGATTCATCACTCGCTAATTACATTGCTGTTCAATTATATACGCTAAAGGCCAATATCTATACCATTTTGAGTTAATGACATTACTTAAATGGTTTTTAAAAGAATGATTGTGTCAGAACTGCTTTAATAATATTGTTAGATATAATTTTTAATATTCATTTAGTTTATTAAAATATTGATATTGTCATCCCTAAGGGGTACAATATGAAATTATTATTGGCTCGAAATGAGCGAGGTTATGATTGCATAATCTTTAATTTCTTACTCTATGATATTTCTTTAATTGTACCATTCATCCAGAGAGTTATATGGGAATTTGCTCGTTAAATAATAATGGAATAATTGTTGGTGAGATAATTTTATATTTATTGCAGAAATCGTATCAATAGCGAGCAATTTATCAATTTTTTTAAGAAATTCATCGTATGAAAACTATTCGATATGGCTTTGTACTTTTTTCAAGGTTATTCTTTGCAATAATTGTTGGGAAAGTGGGGAAGATCAATTTGTTACAAAATTCAATTACTGATATAATAAAAAATGCAATCCATTGCTGATATCAATCTATCCAGAACAAATAGCGCTTGAATTACATTGTTATACACCAATTTTTATCTTGTCATCAAGATTTATCTGGTGCTTGACCACATTTGAGGATTGGGATGATTTTTGTTATCAAATCTATGGGATAAATAAAAAAGTTCATGCACAATGCTCATGGAATACCATCCATTCCCCTTACAAGAATAGTCTCTAGTTCAGAAAGTGTGGTTGGAGATGGAAACCTAGCACGCAATTAATATGGAAGGTCTCTGTTGACATCCTCTACAAATATACATGTTCTTGAAATAATGTAAACAAGACCTGTTTCGATTGCTGTTCCTTCCAGTGTCAGTGCTCTCGCTCCCATTGAAGTTGCTTCGAAACATTGCGCGGGTTACTAATGGATTTGAAATAGCCGCTGTCACAAATGTTAGATGGTTATTTATAACCTGCTTTTCCCGACATCTGAGAGGTCGGACATAAAAACGTTTGAGTTTTAACAGAAAATATCTACGTAAAATCCGTACGATTGCTACTGCTGATAAACTGTTACTATCCGCCTTCACGTCCACGTAGTACTAGTAACGTGGCTGTATTGCAAGAATGAAAGTTTTTACATGGATGTTCATATTTTTTTGTCCAACCATGTTGGCGCCTAAAATTGCCGTTGGCGTTCCTAATCTTTGAACGTAAGACGTAAAATCGCTTTCACAATCCTAGTATTGCGCTGTTTATATTATAGAAAGTAGCGCATACTTTGGCAGCAGTCAGGCAGCCTTCTTTGACTTTCTCGCAATACTTTGGCAGAATTGAACACATTAAATTTCATTAATAAGAAAGCTCTTTTCATTCATTTCAAGGTATCCAGAAAGCAAAAATATTTCTTTCATGTGGGAGTGATTTAATGTTTTTAAAATTTACCAATAGAACGTGAACTAAAGTCAGAGGAAAAAGAGGTTATTAAAAATATTATACACATATGATCAAAAGTTTCCGAACACTCTTCCAAAACATTTTTACAAATAGAAGAATTTTACAGTAGTATTATCTTAATGAATGATCTAAGGAATGAATTTTAAACAATCTCACCTTTTTGAACAAAGTTGATCTGCGTGTCCGAGAAACACTTTTAAAATATTATAAGAAAGAGTAACACGACGAAGCTATAAATCACTTTACCCTCTACGTTAACTGCTCACTATAGCTCATTACGAAACATCCAGCAACGTTGTATCAAAAGTCTTAAAATTTAATTAATCTTTTTTTTTTTAACAAATCTTTCGAATGGATTCGATTTTTTCTATCATAAATTATTTCTACAGAAGATTTTCCATATGGTTGTCGTTGTTGTTATTGTAGCCTTTTAGGATAAAATTTGATTTAACCATTAATTAGCTAAGCCTCTCAGGGAATAGAGCTCATGACTCATGTTCGATATTAAGTAAAACAGACTTTTTGAACAACATAATGAATTTCACTTAATATTTGAAAAATATATAATGCAATTTTCAATTATTTTCCATATTTCTAAAAATAATGTTCAATTTTTATAATTTATTCTTTATTTCAATCACTTCCCTCCTCCATTCATGTCATTTTTCCCTGGTTAAGGCCGTTCTGCAGGCTATCCGATTTAATCAGAAGGGAAGACATTGTTTCCCAATATTACGAAAGAACAGGGAGGATGATGAAGAAAGAATTAACTCTTCCCTGGAAAGAATTCAAAAAGAGGAAATGAAAACAGATAAAGAAATAATATAGTTTTGCAAATAAAGATAGAAAAGTTGTCTAAAACCTAACAGAGAAAACTATAGAGTAATTCAGTCAATTTCTGACCATTTCACTCGAATGACGTGCAGGGATAAACAATTGAAAGAATATGAGCACCATATCGAATTCTAAATAGTTGGAGTTTGTATTGTTACAACGGCGCTGCATGAAAATCGTATTGTTGAAAAATGGCGCCCGCTTTATCAACAGAGCAGAAATGCAAGGTTGTCGAATGGTATTTAGAGACAAAATCACCTGTAACCGTGCAAAGAAAGTTCCGGAAGGAGTATAAGTGTCGAGACGCACCACGCAGGCAAGCAATCATGGATTTTGTCAAGCAATTTCGTGCCACTGGATGTGTTAAAGGCAAGAAAAAAGGCGGGAGCGAAGCTCGTGTTCGAACGGCTGAAGTTGTCGAAAATGTTCGCACAAGGTTGGTCGATTCCCCTACCAAAAAATCTGTTCGCCGCCTATCCATTGAAGAAGGGCTGTCGTATACCACGACGTGGCGAATTTTGAGAAAGGATTTACACCTGTTCCCGTATAAGATCCATGTTTATCAGGAGTTAACAGACACTGGAAGACAGAAGCGACAACAATTTGCGATGGAGTTTGGAGCAGAAATGGAAGCCAATCAGGACATTGTGGACAACCTGTGGGTGTCAGATGAGGCCTTCTTCCATCTGTCAGGTGACGTTAATAAACACAACGTTCGTGTTTGGGGTTTCCAGCACCCTCATGAGATCCATAAGTCACCTCTTCATCCACGAAAGGTTATTTTCTGGTGCGCGATTTCCAAAAGAGGCATCATTGGTCCGTTCTTTTTTGAGGGCACCGTAACGTCACAGGCTTACCATAACATGTTGGAAACCTTCTTCATCCCCGAGCTGCGAAGGAGGCGTATACCGCTTCGACATCAATGGTTTCAACAGGATGGGGCTAGGCCTCACACCACTGATCAAGTGCTAGACTTTCTCAATCAGAAATTCGGAAATCGTGTCATTTCAAACAGGTTTCCAGATCGATTCGGGGGTGGCTTTCTTTGGCCCCCTACGAGTCCTGACCTAAACCCATGTGATTTTGTCTCTGGGGGTTCCTTAAAGACAGCACCAAGAACCCTAGACCAGCTGCGACAAAGCATCGTCGACTGCTGCACCCTTGTGGATGCAGAAATCCTGGATAGAGTTATGAACAACTTCACCATTCGGCTGCGAGCAGTTCAAAACGTTCTTGGTGGCCACATTGAGCATATCATCAAGACTTTTCCACGGGAATAAAAATTCCGAACTGCCTAAAATATCATACTGAAAACAGTATGTAAACATTAATGGGTCAATAAATCATAGTACTGAAATGGTCAGAAATTGACTTAATCACCCTCGTATTTAACTCCTTTATTTATTTACAAGATTTCATCCGCGCGCATTTTCGCGGTAATTATTAGTTTCAAATTCAATTCATGTTGTTGCAAAGCTCGGGCATTCAAACTGGTTCGTGGACGAACTCACATGTTCTCCTTCATTTATAGTTTGATAAAATTTGTTGTCCAGACAACAATGGTCAGGTGGCTTTTCAGTTCATGCGTGTGATTCAAGCCAGGCCGACAATGCTTAAACGTGCAACAACAATGCAAAACTGTTTCCGTGACGATCCAACACCTCCTAAAGAGAAAGCCTGTGCACGGAAACGTCATACATGGTTGCATCGTCTAAGCAGGGCATTGTTATTCGTATTTCTACCAATAATAAGCCCTGAATTTGCACTACTATGATGATGTAACAATGTATGACGGTTTCCGTGCAGAGGCTTTCTCTTTAAGAGGTGTCGGACGAACTCACATGTTCTCCTTTATTTATAGCTTGATGATTTATTTATTTATTTATTTATTTATTTATTTATTTATTTCAGTTCTATACAATTCCACGTATGCTCAAATCCCGTCTGAGATTTTGAACACAGAACAAACAATTTATTGAAAAAAGGGGGATTTAAGAGGTTTTAAAAGGATTTTTCTTTCACTCCACAGCTCAGATGTACAGGGTGTTTCTAAATTATCTCCCTTATTATACATGTTTAACTATTACAGTTTTTCACGTGATTTTTTTTATTCACAAAGAAAAACTCAAAACGTTTCTTAGCCTCGCGTGAGTTGATAATGAAACAAGCGGTTGGCACGTGGTACCATTGTTGGCGCGTTGTTCCATTTTTCTCGAGACGCAGTAAACAATGGCGAGTGCTCAAGAAAAAGCTCAATGCGTGTTATAGCTTGCGGAATTTAAGTGAATGAAAACAATTCAGAGAATGTTCAAAACAAAGTTTAAAAAGGATCCTCCAAATGATAAGTCAATTAATCTATGGCATGAACATTTTTTAAACACCAGCAGCCCAAAAAGGATGCTGGTAGACATTTAGCGACACCACAGAGAGTAGAAAAGATCACGGAGGCGTTCGATCGTAGTCCACGTAAATCATTTCGCCAAGCGGCTCGTCAACTGGATATGCCAATGACATCCATACATAAAACAGTAAAGCACCGCCTTCGTCTTACACCCTACAAAATCCAGATGATGCATGAACTGAAACCAGATAACAGACCTAAGCGCAAGAAGTTTGCTGAGGATATGCTCCAAAAATCGACCATGATCTTACCTTCCTTGAGGACATTTTGTTTTCTGATGGGGCAACATTCCATACTTCGGAGCAGTAAACCGACACAACTGCCGCATTTGGGGCTCACAAAACTCCCACGTTCTTAGGGAGCATATACGGTTAATGTTTGATGCGGTTTAATGCATGATCGAGTAATTGGACCTTTCTTTTTTGCTGAAGAAAAGAAACCATTACCGTTACAACTTACCTAGAAATGCTGGAGAACTACCTGATTCTACAGGTGGAAAAACTGCAGTCTACCAACAAGATGGAGCACCTCCTCACTGGGGCCTGCAAGTTAGCAGTCCCCTTGGCCCCCTCGCTCACCCGATGCAAACCCGCTGGATTTTTTCTTCTGGGAATATTTGAAAGACAGAGTGTACAAGACCAACGTTGATGATATTGAAAGTCTCAAGAACAGTAATTGAAACAATCGCTGAAATCACTCCCGAAATGCTAGCCCGAACATGGGAGGAAATAGAGTTTCGCTTTGACGCCATAAATGGGGGGGGGGGGGGGCAGATTGACATTTATTAAGGCATGCTGATAAAAAAATTCACGTTAAAAACTGTAATAGTTTTTGAGTAATAAACATGTATAATGCGGGAGATAATTTAGAAACACCTTGTATAATAGGATATACGAGGGGAAGTCAGTAAGTTACAAAAATGAAACAAATGCGAGTACTGATTTGAAAACTACTTTATTTCTAAGCAAATGTCCCTATGTCTGTTACGATTATTTCTTAGCAGAGTTAATAAATAATTAGGAGGAAAGAATAACATAAACGAATTTCTTTGCTAAAAAGAAATTTATTTGAAATTCTTGAATCTTACAAGAATAAGATAATGATCGGCTCTACTTGAGCGAAATTTATTTTTAGTAAATTTAATTACAAAAATTTTGTAGTGGAACAAATTCAGGTAAGTGTTTAAATCTTGAACGTTAATGTCTTTCGAAAAATATGATATTCCTATACTTAAATACAGTCACTAATCTTCTTCATAGTTACAGGATGACGAACTGCTTTACACCTCCACGGGTCCGTCAAACTACTGGCGAGGATAGTCACTCATGGCACGTTGTTACGAGTCGTTTGATACATGCCATATCTTAGCATTGAAAGTTCCAATGGTTTCATAGGGCACCATTAGGGCACGTGCTAGTAAACCAATAACCATTATCATTATTTTCTC
>JAHWFO010030344.1:2676486-2699133 GCA_023313115.1 Rhysida immarginata
GGTTTGATATATTATATGCCATGTTTTAGAATTGAAAGTTCCAATGGTACCATATCATGCCATAGGGCACCATTAGGGCACGTGCTACTAAACTGTTAACCATTATCATTATTTTCTCGTGATAGTCACTCATGGCACGTTGTTACGAGTCGTTTGATATATTACATGCCAAATCTTAGCACTGAAAGTTCCAAGGTTACCATATGGTACCATAGGGCACCATTAGGGCACGTGCTACTAAACCAATAACTATTATCATTATTTACACGTGATATTCACTCATGGCACGTTATTACGAGTCGTTTGATATATTACATGCCATATATTAGCATTGAAAGTTCCAATGGTACCATATGGTTTCATAGGGCACCATTAGGGCACTTGCTACTAAACCAAAAACAATTATTATTTTCTCATGATATTCACTCATTACATGTTGTTACGAGTCGTTTGATACATTACATGCCATATCTTAGCATTGAAAGTTCCAATGGTTTCATAGGGCACCATTAGGGTACGTGCTACTAAACCAATAACAATTATTATTTTCTCATGATATTCACTCATTACATGTTGTTACGAGTCGTTTGATATATTACATGCCATGTGTTAGAATTGAAACTTCCAATGGTACCATATCATGCCATAGGGCACCATTAGGGCACGTGCTACTAAACTGTTAACCATTATCATTATTTTCTCGTGATAGTCACTCATGGCACGTTGTTATCAGTCGTTTGATATATTACATGCCATATCTTAGCATTGAAAGTTCCAAGGTTACCATATGGTATCATAGGGCACCATTAGGGCAAGTGCTACTAAACCAATAACTATGATCATTATTTACACGTGATATTCACTCATGGCACGTTATTACGAGTCGTTTGATATATTACATGCCATATCTTAGCATTGAAAGTTCCAATGGTACCACTTGGTACCATTAAAACACGTACTACTAAACAATTCAGACATCACTATATACCGTTATATTCATTCATGAGACATCCTTGCACGTACACGTGCCATTAGACCGATACTTGCTATCACTAGTTACTCTGTTATATTCGTTCATGACATGTTGTGACAATTTGTTTGATATATTACATGCCATATCTTGTTATAGGAAATGTTTAAGAGGGTATCATAATGGTACCATTAAAGCACGTGCTATTAGAGCACGTACTTATTCCTGCTATTTCACGTTCGTACTTCTACGTACTCTGTCCCATTTTAATGGATTGGTGAAAACAGACTGTGAAAAAGTTAATTCGTTTTCAATTTATCGTAATAAATGCTAAGCTCCCTAGGAATAAAAAAATTCTCTTGATTTAGGGACCGAACTGCCCTTTTAATAATCGTCAAAAACGTGCATCCTGCACGCACACCATCTCATTAACGTTTAGAGCACGCGCAGAACCGAACCCATGTTCTCAACACGCGTTTTACCAAATGCGAGGATAATTCGTTTCTTCCAGCAATTCAAGACATGATTGAATGAATTGTGAGATTGCAATACATGCAATTCAATACATGCAACGCAATGAATTGTGGGATTGTCTACAGACGGACGGACGGACAGCTGGACAAACCGATCACATAAGCACATTTCTATATATAGAAAATGTGCTAAAAAGGTGTACGGATGGAGAAATGACGAGTCGCCGTCCTGCCGTTTGCCATTCACGGTGCGTTGATTCCAGAGGAGAGTGAAGATTAATTAGTATGCATTGTTGCTGTGAACGAAGGGCTATAGTGGCCCAAATCACCAGCAGCTACAATAGTGGTGACCCGGACAATGTCTCAGCGCACAGTTCAACATTGCGTTCTGTGTAGGGCCTGCGTAGCCGTCCCTCACCAATTGCGCCAACTCTGAGCCAGGAAGCACAGCAATTGGACTATAGAGGACTGGTACAAAGTTGCCTGGTCCAACGAGTCACATTTTCTGGTCTTCACGTGGACGGTCGAGTGCCGATACGCTGATTTCCAACAGAAACTGTGACACCTGAATGTACTGTTGGACGGATACGACCTCGCAACTACCAGCACCTTGTCTTCAATAAATCACTGCATGTCCATGATATGCCGAAAGGTGGTCTTATGTAGTATTAAACAGGTGATCAAAGTGGTTAATGAGTGTTTATGAGTAAAAACAACAAGAAATTCGGATTCGTAGCTCGTAGTATGCAAGAAATTCTTTAAAAAAAGACAACGAATACTAACAATAAGGCGCTGCACTCATTTCTCATCCATGGATTATTATTAATATAGTAATAGGTCTTAATATAAGATGTAACAGGGTAAATGGAGAAGATGCACTTACTCCAGCGTTTTGCAAATATTTTCAAATATGGCTCAGCGTGCGTAGAAAAAAAAATTGTTAAGTGCTGAAACACTAAATTTCGTTAAGGTCAGTGCTCCTTCTTCGATAACGAGATTTTTGACTGATTGTATTTTTTGTCTGATTGCATTTTTGAAACTTTAATTTCCCCATTACTCTTTCGCGATACAATGATACAAATAGATTTTTAAAAAAACGAAACTTTTGGCATCTCTTTTGATGCAGCAGATCATCTCTAAGTTTTCGATTTCCTGTTTCGTTTGTAATTGGGTTTTTAAACCCTTCAAGAATAATCTCTCTGAATTTAATTCACTTTTTATAGTGAATTCCGCTTCCCTTCTAAAGAGATATCGGTTTAGTATTTTCCGTCTTCCTTTACTAAAATGCTTTCAAAACGTTTAATCTTAAGAACGAAGGTCGATTACAGGGAAAATTCGCAAGAAAGAATGTTTCGATCGCTTTCATTCGAACGCTTCAGAAAACAGTCAAGCGAAATTTCGATCAATTCGTGGGTTCGGGAATGCAGCTATTTTAAAAAAAATTATTGAAACGCCTTAAAGGTTAAATTTATGTTTTAAGTTTTTTTTTTTTGATTAAATAAGAATGGAATTTGAATGCACAAATAACGTCCTTATTCAAAGATTTGATATTTAATATATTATAATTTAAGCATCTTTAGCGCCATATTTAATACATGGTATTAAAATCGTCCCTAAAAGAAAAGAACAAATATCTATCCAAGAATTTTATTTTCTCCAGTATAAAATAGACATATTTTGCACACGCAAGCAGGCATCGGGATAAATTGGACAAACCAATTAAAATATTATCCAGGAAATTAATTATAAAAATAAATTGAGAAATAATCCCTTAAATTTTCATTTCTGGGTTTAATGACAGTTTCTACTCATGCATAATGAAATAAGCGATTTTGGTCCTTAGTTTTTAAGATTATTTACTACATCTACACTGTGATTTATTTTCTAATAATCTTCAAATAAAAGAAAGTTTGTCAAGAAGTATGATTCACATTAAGATGTTGTTACTGTTAATTTCATTTTTCGAGGAACTTTTCTTAATAAAAATACTACCATAAGCTTTGAAAAATTTAATGACACTTGTGGAAGAATGGAGCTGCTTATTGGTTTGTCTGATTTCATGTCCGTCTGTCTGATTCATATTTCTACATTTTTTGGATTATGAAGTCTTTCCAGCACATGCTTTGATGGAAACATAACGATGCTTTTCACCGAACGATTCACTACAATGACTGGAGTTAAAACATTACTTTTTAAGATTTTTTTCCTTGGACAATCAAAAAGTGTTTTAACTAGAAATGTTAGCATTTCCGCGTGACTAATCATTAGTGAACAAAAACCAAAACTGTAAGCAAGCTTCACGAAATCTATCGTTCAAAAAAAGCAGAAACAAGAGTAGAGACAGACAACACTGTTTTGATTGCAAACTTTTTGATTGCAAACTTTCTTGATTACTAAGCATACAAGTTGTTCATGCTCAAAAATACTTCTTTTCGTTAAGAAATGGAGAGTTCTCTGTACGTTCTTCTTGATGAACTTGATAGAAGCCTTACAGTATTTAGCGGGGAAGAAAACATACACAATACATCGTTTGTTTGCAGGTGATGTTACTTTTTCACGATTGAATTGCAACGGACAGCAGAATAAACAATGACATCAAATGGCATCGTAAATTCCTACGACTTAAAACAGTATAAAAAACGGGGCTATCTGGAAAGAGCTCCACGTGTCTGAACGCGTGGATTGCTGTAAAATGGGAAAGACGTACGATTTAAATGACTTCGAAAGCAGGATAATAAAGAGTTCAAATACGGAAAGACGGGAAAAAATAATAAGCAGCGAGAGATTTTCTTGGCGGGAGGACAATAAGCCTGATGCAGTTCATCCTAACTGCATATATTTTATTCGACGCTCTTAGTCAATTAAATCCCGCCAATCTCAGCGTTATCTCTGTATCATTAGATACAAAGAAATCAAGCCAAAAACTGTGGACACAACTATACAAAGAAAAATAACTCCGAAAACACTATTCCACATAATAAATTTTAAAATTTATTATGTGGAATAGTCTTTTCGGAGTTATTTTTCTCTGCATCATTGTTGATTAGACACAACCTTTCACATAATGCACAGATTTGTTGAACAGACCTCCTCCAGCCTCTATACCATAAGCCCAATTATTACAGTGTTCAAAACAAATCTTTTCCACAATAATTTAACATAAATACGCATATTTCAGTCACCATAATGCCATCTTTCTGCATGACTAAAAATTTACACACTAAACAGCCACATGGTGGCCACATAGCAGATGAAATATGCGTATTCGTGTTAAATTAAATTATTTTTGAAAAGCGCATTTGTATTGGATTCCTATGATGTTATTGATATTCCAAGTTTATAAGGAACTAGCAAAGGTACCCGGCGTTGCCCGGGATAATTACACTTGTAGGTAAACAGAACAATCTCAAAAAATTAAATTAAATTTTGCAATATCTTAAAAATAAACACATGAAAATGCTTATAATTAATACATTAAAAATTTCTTAATGAAAATTCGAAAAAAAAAATTTAAAGGCTCACATTGGATGGACCTCTCTAACAATTTCTTACTCACGTAATCTTACTACAGATGTACACTTGATGTTGTTGCAATTCCCACTCTTCTCTCGATGTGTTGAAGCAAAACTTGGCCATTCATCACTTTGTGCAGTCTAGCGGTCGCCAATTCTTCTATTTACTTGCTTCCCATTTGCTCAATACAGCACGGAGCTAAAGGAATGCTTCCTCTGTCGTCTTTCCACTCTTTCTCAATAGTCTGCTAACTCTTCATTATCTCCAGTTACTGATCTTTTTTAAAGATTTTCAAGAAATTGTTAAGTACTTAGAACTCTCTTTTCTAAGAAAAACCTGAATAACAGGAATTCTATGCATTGTTACAAATTGAAACTTATCCATATTGCATCATCATTTTATGTTCATTGTTACAATTCTTGGAAAGGATTGCTTTATCATTGCATCATCATTTTGTACTCATTGTTATTGGTGAATTGCGCGTTGATACCATTGTTGATGCGAACACGACGGGCCTATTGTTGCACAAACTTTGCCTTGCATTGTTGGTCATGAGATATTTCTCAACAATATGCCTTGCCATAACCATGAATATTGATTTTTTATCGATATTTATTTTTTTTCCGAAATCTGAGGTAGACAGTGACCTTCATCATGGTTTGAAGTATGCAAAATTTCATCAAGATCGGAATAAAACTGTAGATTTGTATAAAAAACAAACCCACAAACAAACATCCTTCTTTATATATATAGATTAGGGTTTTATCTCCTTTGCTAATACAGAGTGGTTGGGGAAGCAGACAGTGATTTCCAGTGGTACATTCGCTCTACAATCCCAGGTTCTTAATTCCATAGAGCACATTTGGAATGAGCTTAAAAGAGCTGCTCGAAGCAAAGAGGATCCTCCAACAACAACACGCTGTAACGTGGAAGCGTGTATAGTTAAATTATAAGTACAGAACAGGTGAGAATAAAGTTGCAACAAAGAACAAAGTTTATTAATCGTCCTGATTAAAATAATTGAAACTCAATAAAAATTCCTCTTTGTTTTAAAGGAGAACAGTTATCTTAGTTGAAACCAAATAGTTAACTTCTCTATGGCTCGACAATTAAATCCGAACAGGTAAGTATACTCTAATATGTCTCTATTAGATATTAAGTAGAATTTGCAGTTTGTTACATATAAATACGATTACGTTAATCCAATGTTCAAATAAAGATTTGATGATGTAAGCAGCTCCTGCTTCTCTTTTCCAGGTCCAACTGCAAATGTCGTCGCAGCTAATCCAGACAACGATGCGGAATTTTCCACTGCCAAGATGCTCCTTCACTCGGCGTCTCCAACGTTTCGACCATGGAAGTTTTAAAGAAAACAAAGAAATTTATAATTAGTCAAAGATGTAAATGCCTTTAACCAAAATATATATGCAGCTATCCATTCCGCCTTGTATTTGTAGCAATTTATCAATAAACAATTAAAGTTCTAACAAGTTCAATTTTATATTCGATAATACTAATCCATGAAAATATTTAACGCCCTCCAATAAGCAATTAGGGCTCCTTCACATAATATAATTAAAATCCATCTAATGCTTACAATGATAAATATTCAATTGTTTATTCAGCATAAAATATAAAATAATGACAGGCCCTCCAATACGCAATATGGGCTTCCAAACTCAGCTTATTTTAATATCTGTAAATTCCTGTGCGGCCTCCTTATCTGCAATCCTTTAAATGAATATTAAATGAGCTCACACAGCGCAATAGCTGGATCCATAGCTCTACTTCCTTCTTTGCCTCTTCCAAATACTGAAGCAAGATAAATTCCGTGCCGCAGATAAAGTCTTAGTGACTTAGTCCCTCGGCCCACACAAAAACACACAAATTATTTAACACACCAATCCCTAGCAGTAACTTAGCATTCTAGCTCCTCCGCTAACTGGGCACTTCACGCTGAGAGTTTTCTTTCTTCTTTTTTTTTCTCCCCACACTAGTTTGCTTGCACAAAAGCACCTACTCCGGTGTCTGCAAAGGCTTTCAGGCTATACGGGAATATACCATATACATGTACTTCTACGTTGCATGCCATCAATTGCAGTTCGTCAAAAATTTGCTGGCTGTCAAGCGTTACCGCTATACGACAGCAGGTCATGTTAAACAGTTGCAAACTGCTCAGAAATGCTTTAATGTTCATTAAAGACAAATAATTCAAAAAGTCATTACCGTGTGTTTCCGATACGACGGGCTCAGACAGCTCTACGTAAGCAGGGAGTCGACTCTCCGAATATTTCTTCTGCCGGGGTTCCTCTCCTACTCGTAACGGCTGCTGGGTTTTCCCGCGACGCTCGCTTGAATCTCGAACACGCAAATTATTACCGGGATTTTCCGTAAAAAGGCCCACCCAAATACAGACCCAGATGGGCCTGTATTTGGATTTTCTTTCCAAATAGAAGCCCATGGGCCTTTATTTGGGGACAAATTATAATATTTATCAGCTTTGCCGGTAGATGTCTTTCCAATTAATATGAACTGCGTGCGCTCGTCTTTATTCCTTGTCAGAACGTTTAACCCTAAAAATGGAATCAAATTGTTCTATTGTTGCAATGTTTAAATAAAGTAACTTTTCCTTAATCAAATAAATATTATGTCAAAACAAACCTGTTTCCGTTAAGAAGCCCATGGGCTTCTATTTGGGGCCAACATGAGAACCTTAAAATGCTGAAAACCAAATACAAGCCCATGGGCTTCTTAACGGAAAATCCCGGTACTTTCATGCGTGTGCCTCGCCTTGCCTCGTTTGGCGAATCTCCGGCAATTCAATTCAACGTGGGAGACATTCTTCTCTCCTGTCACTCCACCGCGACACGTCGAAATAGGGCTAATACTCGTGCCCTCGGCTCTCGCCCGCTCATCCGTATCAATCAACGGCCAAACATCTTCACAGTCGCGCCCCTCTTCTTCTCATGGCTCCGTCTCGCGACTCGCACGAACGATCCATTCTCCTTTCCCGGGGGGGTCTCTTTCTGTCTTTGCTTGAATTTGCTATTAATGAATATTCCAGTCGCGGAATTCCTTTTTCTTTCCAAATCGGATCCCGAATTCCGTGACACACGCTTATTGACGATAGTTAAAATACCTATAGAATGTTTTCAGTACTTCGTTTCTTATATTTAAGCAGTTTCACGTCGAATTCAATCAGTTTCGAAGAACAAAGGAGTCCATGATAGTATTAGGAAGATGTTCCTAATAATTGTCATGCCAGAGTACGTGAAAGAATTTTTAAAAGTAATATATAAAGCTTAGTAAATGTATAAGACATTCGAACGTTGTTTTCGTCAATCAAGTCCCTATTTATTGCAGAACGTGATTTATTGCAGAATAGGGATGAGGTCTGTGTGAATAGTAAATAATAAATTGCAGAATAATAAATATGGCACATAGCCCCATCACAAGCTACAGCAGTCGCGTTATTGATAGTTGCAAGATAATATTTACACTTTCGCAGAGGTATATGAGCTACCATACTTTTATCATCGGTAAATGTCAGAAATCAAACGTTGGATTAGCTGCATTATACCTGTGAAATTTGCATCTTATCCCTATGGAGGAATGGTGTCTTTCGAGTCGGTTGACCAGAGTGGCCACCACAGTGCTAAGAGCGGCCCTGCGATAGACACTTATCGCAGGGCAAAAGGTTAATTCTGGCTACTTATTTGCGTGCACATATAAATACTCAAGTTACATTAATGTGACTCCCTCCTATTTGTGATGTCAGCGCTAAAAAAGGCACTAAATAAATGAGGCAATAAATAACGTGTCATCAGCAGATTGGGTGTATGTATACAGTTTATTGTATTTGAAAAAAAATTTCAATTGCTTCAATGCAGAAAGGGAGTGATTTATCAACGTACAAAAAGGAATGATTATTGGTCTTGGGGCAAGGGTGGTAGCGTTTCAGAAACTGCAGAGTTTGTGAAATGTTCGCATGCTGCTGAGGTAAAAGTATACCGCGCACGGCAAATTTCCCTTGCCCTTGATGTAGAAGCTCTTATACCCTCTTGGTCTAGACGAAGCTCCCGTTGGTTCAGGTGTTCCGACGCCCGGATGGCTGTTTGTCTTTTAGCTGCAGACTTTCTCTGACCAATACTCATTATGTATCTTTCTTTTCCAAACACACAATCAAACACACAAACTTTCGCCAGTCGTCTATAAGTTTGTTAGGGAGCTCAAGGGAGATACGTGTAACTCCTTTGCCTCCTCGATAGATACTGCCGTATCTATATCATTTTACGCTGATTATTAATAATTCTTGGAAACGAATGTTTCTATCATTGCATCATCATTTTATGCACATTGTTAATAATTCGTGGAAACAAACGTTCAATCATTGCATCATCATGAAAGTATTATTGCATCATCACCACATTGGTTTCCAAAACAATGATATTCATACACATTATAGTCAAAATGTATTGGGGATTCTTTAGGATTTTTTTTTGATCTGCTGTGCTACCAAATAAGCTAGGTGAAATCCCCGAACTCTTATGTCAGACTCTTTTACTGAAGAAATTTTGCAATATCTGAATGTGAATAGACAGTAAAAATGAACGCATGAAAAAGCTTAGAATTAATAGAGTAAAAGTTCATAATGAAAAACCGAAATAAATTCTTTTAAAATGCTCTCAATGGATGTACCTCTCCAAGTATGGCACAATTAGCCTAAATAATTTCTTGGTCATGTACTCTTACTTTAGATGTAGACTCGCCCTGCTGTGGTGAACTTCGACGATACAACTCTCTTCTTGGGTGGAAATGGATGTACATGATCGTTTGTGTCTGTGTGCTCTGCAATCCCAACAACTTGGGAATCCCAAATTGTTGCAATTCGCACTTTGTGTGGTTTAGCAATCGCGGTTTGTTCTGCTGGCACGCTTGCTTCGTCGAGGGCTGCTTGCGAATTTTGACCACTGCATTCACCAATTGCTCAGTTTCTCAATAATCTTCTAACTCTCCAATATCTCCAGTTCTGCTCATTTTTAAAGATTTTAAAGAAAAAATTAAGTTTTAAGAACTATCAATTCCAAGAAAAGACCGAACAACAGGAAATATATGCATTATTACAAATTCAATTTTGTTTATAATTCGCAGAGGTATGATGGAACCTTCATTACATTCGTTAATGAATCTTACTTATATTGCACATGTTAGAGTTATTAGGTCGTTTATTAAAAAACGGGCCAGCGGATATTCTAGGAAAAATACCATATGCACGAACCAGGAGACTGGGCTAAGATGTAGATACGAACCTGACGAATACGAAGCAGGCGCTGTTCCCCGCTGTTGGCAGCACTGTCGAGCACAGAAATTAAAAATAGATGACAGTCAGATGACAGTGGCAGTCAGTTTCGTACAGTGTGCGCGCAATGGATCCCGTCGTGGTACCGCTGCAGCGACTTCAGAGACATGTTCATGCGACAGGCCTCTTGTTGTGGCGTCAACTAATGCGGGACCCATTGGGTGCACACTTTACGGAAGTTCAGCGTCTTCTTGATTATGACAGGAACCTTACCGCGTCTGAGCCCGACTGATGCACAAATGTGCGTGATTGTCACGCGACGGTCGTTCCTGATGAGCTCTTCTACTTTGCCAATATGCTCATCTGTCATACGGATGGGTGCTCCACTCCGCGGGTCATCAACCAGCGACGTGCGCTCGTCGCGGAATCGCTTGTTCCACTCTTTCACCCTTGTGACTGTCATGCAGTGCTCATTGTACATCTGCACCATTCGACAATGGATTTCACGACCCCCTATATCTTGTACAGAGGGTAGATGATCGCAGAACGATAATCTGCGGCACTTACTCCTTCGAGAGAGTTTTGCGCCATCCCAGTAACTAACGACTGCTACGGGATGGCAGTAGCAGCCGGGACCGACGGCTTAACGTGCCCTCCGAAGCACGGGGGGTTCTTGATGGAAAGCTGCTGGCGGACGAACAAACCAGTGGCTATCACCAGCTACTGGACATCCAACACTGGTCAGTCAGCAAATGGGTCAGACTAAAGTCCCCCAACAGCTGTGCCCCAAATAGCCGTCCCACCCAGCAGTGGTCCTCAAGCCACTGGCTGTCACCCAGCCAGCAGCTGGCCGCGCCTGAAGTTGCTTAACTCCATCGATCAGCGAGCCAACCGACGAGACAACCAGGCCACCCCCATACCTTCTGCTGTTAGGAGCTGCACAACACCCCACTGCACTTCTTTGGATGCCTGCATTGCGGCCGTTTCACGTCGCGATCACAGCAACTGAACGATAACTTAAATTTGAACGATAAATGAGATATGAACAGAAATAAAAATGCCGCCACCAAGATCAACAAGTTATTAACTCGGGTTCTGTAAAACCTAGATTAATGAAATTTGGGGGAATAACAGGGTACATAAGACTGTGTATACCGTTAAAAATTTTTTAAGTTACTCATTCAACATCATAACACGTGCTCACTTGTGAGTACTATCTAGAAAATATAGTACTATCTCACTTGTTAAAATTTTCACTGCGTAATTCAGAAACTTCTCAACTTGGAATTCAATCAAATTTAACGGTATACACAGTCTTATGTATCCTATTATTATCCCAAATTTCATTAATCTAGGCTTTACAGAACCTGAGTTATTAACTTGTTGATCTTGATGGCGGCATTTTTATTTCTGTTCATATCTCAGTTATCGTTCAAATTTGGACCCATGTTCATATGAACTTTAGAATCACCCATACTAACTCCCCTAGAAGTTTGTACAATGAATTCTGAGACACCCTGTATAAATAAAAATAATATTACAAAATTCATTACAAATTTCATTTTATTTAAAAATAAAAAATATATTACAAAAGTTATTTGAACATTACTGAAGTAGGCCTACTACTATATAAAATACATATACAGGGTGTCCTATTTAATCTGACAAATCAAAATAACTCGAAAAATACGCATCATACACAAAAAAATAAAATGCGTGTTTAATATTTTTAAAAATGCTATCCAATACCAAACTTCAACCCCCCCCCCTCCAACCTGAGGGTGCGGAGGGGGCAACTTTGAAATCTTAAATGGTATCTTCAGATTGTACACAACATTTGGAAAATGTTTTATTCTCTCTGTTTTTTCAAGTGATCCAACCGTTTAGGAAATAGAGGCACTCAAAGTGTGGAACTTTTAAAGTTGTGGACCCAATTTTATCGATGAAGACAAAGAGATAGAGGGTGGGTCTTAAAGACATTCATATTTTACTTTTTGGTGATCTTTAAGAATCCGAAGTCAAAATTTCAAACATCCAAAATTTTTAGTACACGAACAGACTGAACGAGATCAAATCTTCGAGTGAAATTAATCATTCCTTACTTCTGTAAAGGAAATAGGGATATGTTAAAATATATGTTAAAATATATGCTTTATATATATAGATAAAATACATTACGTTAAGTAAGAATGTCATAATAGTTTCGTTTGCTCATTTTCTACTATGAACGTTTACCTTAACTCGTCATTAGGAACTCGGAAAAAGAAAGCTCAGGATTTTCTTTGAATTATTTCTGCAATGCTTTGCAATATACTGGGATCCTCCTTGTTTTCTTTCAGACATTGTCAAAATGCGTTAGACAATGTCTAAATATCGTTTTCAAAATAGTTATGAATTTCAGATGCACGATGTGTTCGACACGATCATGGCAGTTACAATTTTAAAATGAGGTCAGCCCCTCAAGCTAAAATAGGTAGCTACACATAATTTTAGTTCGTACTGGTGATTTATATGCCGTACACCAGTTGTGGCTAAAAAACGGAAGTACAAAAAATTTCGTCCAGTTTCGCCTCCACGTTAATTGCTCCATGGCGTGGCCGTCTAGTCAGTCAGTTGCTGTGAGCGCGACTTGAAATGGCCGCAATGCAGGCATCCAAAGAAGTGCAGTAGAGTGTTGTGCAGCTCCTGACAGCAGAAGGTATGGAGTGGCCGTGGCCTGGTTGTCTCGTCGGTTGGCTCGCTGATCGATAGAGTTAAGCAACTTCAGGCGCGGCCAGCTGCTGGCTGGGTGACGGCCAGCAGCTTGAGGACCACTGCTGGGGGGGGACGGCTATTTTCGGCACATCATAACACGTGCTCACTTGTGAGTACTAACTAGCACTTGTTAAAATTTTGACTGCGTAACTCAGAAATTCTCGTTGGAATTCAATCAAATTTTAACGGCATATACAGTCTTATGTACCCTGTTATTCCCCCAAATTTCATTAATCTAGGCTTTGCAGAACCTGAGTTATTAACTTGGTGGCGGCATTTTTATTTCTGTTCATATCTCAGTTATCGTTCAAATTCGGACCTATGTTCATATGAACTTTTTTGCTTAGAATCACCCATACTAACTCCCCTAGAAGTTTGTACAATGAATTCTGATAAAACTTTTTATTAAACACCTAATATGTAATTTCATTAGGATGAAAATGAATATTATTTTTATGGAAAAAAATTATAAGATTGTTAAAAACATTAACATTAGAAAATATATCTAAATAGATCAATTTTAATTAAATTAAAAATTTTTTTATTTTAATTAAAATAAATAAATAAAAGTAACAGAACCATGAAGCTAGTGGCCTTCTGTTCATCCAGCAATGCATTATGAGAAATCTTTAGTTCGTAATTTATATGCCGCCCGCTTGGCGGCGCTGATTATCAATACGATAAAAATAGTATAGGTACAGTGGCTAGAAGAAACTGTAGCCACTGTAGTATAGGGAACTGTTAGAGTTTCGCCTCCAGGTTAATTGCTCCATGGGCCACGCTGTGCGTCTTTCGTCTTTTTTAATTTCCGTGCTCGACAGTGCTGCCAACAGCGGGGAAAAGCGCCTGATTCGTATTCGTCAGGTTCGTATCTACATCTTAGCCCAGTCTCCTGGTTCGTGTATACGGCACTTTTCCTACAATATCCGCTGGCTCGTTTTTTAATGAACGACCTAATAGATGTGCGGGTTATAACACCAAAAAATGTATTCTTTATATTAATCTCATGATACTCTACCATTTTATAGTGCCCATAACGGATGGCGCCACCAGCCTGTGCCTTTTGGTCTTTGCCCCTCTCTCTTTGTAAATAAATTAGTCACACCCAAGGTTGATCGTTCGTGTCACTTTTGTCTCGCTCTATTCGATGGTTATACAGGTAGCCCTCGGTTTACGCCGCAGTTCCGTTCCTACAAAAGCCGGCGCAAATCGAAATCGGCGTAAAATGAACCCATATTTTACAATTGAATTATAGGGTTAGGTTCTATACAAGTGAAAAAATGAACAAACAATTTTGTTTATTAACGCAATAATGTATACAATATTTTATAATACAGTAAAAGAAAAACAGTCAAAATTTCAAACTTTTGCTCTTACTTTTTTTGGAAAAAAGCATCCAGTTGTAATTGTTTAGATATTTGGGGGGTTTTTTCAAAAATTTTACCTTTGCTGTAACTCACATGTTTTACATTTACTGCCGTAGACTGTTGAGCAGAGTGTTTAATTTTATCTGCATTTTTCATAATGGTAGTAACAGTTGATGGAGGTAAGTTCAAAGATCTACAGACATTAGGGCGTGTTTGTCCATTTTCCATTCGTCGAATAACTTCCATTTTTGTTTCTAGTGAGATAGATTGACGGGCTTTCTTAACATGTTCAGATATCTCTGGTGCACTTCGTTTTTCCGCCATAGTGTTTCGTTTTGCGTGGGTACCTAAACATTTACAGTACGATTTTAATCAGTACACTACAGTACGTACAGTTAATGTGAATGTTTATGTACATATCCAACAATTATAAACAGAAATACAGTAATGATTACGTACGTACAATTGTGTGTAATTCAGCTCCGTAGATATTCAGATACGTCAACACCCTGCGTCAAAACTGAAACCGAAAGTAAACTCCGGGAATTCCCCGAAAAATTGCTATTGCGCAGCGGCGTTATTGTGAATCTGCGGCAGCGTAAACCGAGGGTTGTCGCAATTTGCTCAGCGGCGTTATTGTGAATCGGCGTAAACTGAGCCGGCGTAAACCGAGGGTTACCTGTACTCAGGACCGGACTAGTACCCTTAGGGGCCCTAAGCACTGCACACCTTCATTATAAATCCTGTTTTTCTGAGGATTTGGGGGCCCCTATTCACATGCTTAGTCTAACGGGGCCCTAAGCACGTGCTTAGTCTGCTTACGAGTCCAACGCTGGTTATACTCGACATATATATGAGCTATTCTAACGGTAATTACCGTAAGATAGTTCCTTATTAACAATGGTTATGCGCCCAGCTACGTACCAACTGCGCAGATGAACTGTTATTTCGCTCAGCGAAAACTTTCATTCTGTGAGAAGTGCCTACGTGCCGGAATTCAAGTTATAAGATGGCCGCCATCGACGGAGCCACGCCACTGGCCCTAATTGAGAAGCTCGACACTGAGAACTATGCAACGTGGATGTTCAAAATGCGTTTACACCTGTAATCCAAGGAACTGTGGAATGTGACCACAGATCACCTCCCAGCAGCTGCCGCAACAGAAGATGTGCGTAAGACTTGGACCAAAAACGTTCGACAGGCAATGAACATTTTTGTGCAATCCCTATCCACTATTCAAACTAGTTACGTGATAAACAAAGTTACTGCCAAAGGTGTATGGGATCGATTAGAACAAGTCAACAGAGGACGTTTATTGGAAAAGACACTGAGTGTTAAGCGTGATTTCCACTCCATCAAATGGGCCAAAGGAGACAAAGCTCTAACATATATGCAACGAGTCGAATCACTGGCTGAACAGCTGCGAATTCTCGGAGAAGCGATTGACGAAGCTGACATCGCATCTGTGGCTCTACGAGGTCTTCCAAGAAGTCTCTACAGCATCGCACGAAGCTTTGATGCTTGCAGTGCTGATGTGTTAAACTCCGATAAAGTTCGCCACGCCCTTATACAAGAAGAACATCGTCAACGAGATAACGGAGATGCAGGAGCAGCCCTGAGAGTGCAGCATCATTTCAAGAAATTCGATGGAAAATCAAACAGGTCAGTTCAATGTCATAGATGCTCAAAAATTCGTTCATATTGCTAAATACTGTCGCACGCAAAACCCATCCAAAGATGGCGCCATAGCCGACGGCAAAATGAGAGCGAATGAAAAGCGTGCTAACCCGTCGCACCACCAAGCCAAGCTCGCTAAAAACGAAATGCATCTTGAAAATATCAAAGCTAATTTTTCTGGCGACACGCAAAAAATTGTCTATGCTTTTGGTGCTAAAACGCTCGCAGTGGACAATAACATTGTTATTCACGATAAAAATTGGTTAATTGATTCTGGTGCAACCTCGCACATGACTGGTGATAGAAGCATCTTGCGAACTTTCTCACCTGACTCAGTACAGGAAATCGTTTTAGCAGATGGAACAACTAAAAATTCAGTGGGAGCTGGATCTGTCGTTTTCAAATCTTATGTCAACTCGGAAATGAAAATATTATGTGCCGACAATGTATTGCTCATTCCAGGACTCGGTGATAATCTGATATCAGTAAGTAAAGTCACTGAATGCGGTTTAAAAATTACTTTTGAAGATGATATTTGTCATGCAATCTCCGAAACTAACACAGTATCGCACAAAAGGAAGGTGGATTATACAAATTGAATGCTGTTGTCGCACCTCCAGAAGAGACTTTAGCCATCGCAAAAACTTCCAATGTTGGTTTGTGGCATAAACGTTTTTCTCACGCTAATGTAAACACCATCTGCGCCATGGCTAAAAACAACACCATTCGCGACCTTGAACTTCAGCGGGAGTCTCGATACTGACGCGAAATGTGAGCAATGTATCGCTGGAAAGCATGTCAGATCTCCTTTCAAAACAATAAAGCAAACGAGCGCAAGGCGTTTATTAGAACTATTACACACTGATGTTTGTGGACCTATACCAGAATCTTTTGGTGGCAATCGATACATGCTAGTTATCGTAGATGACTTTAGTAAACACATATCTACTCTCTTTATGAAACATAAGAGTGATGTCTCAACCCTGATCAAGAACTTCATAGAACAAGCTGAACGTCAAACCAAAGAAGATGAAAAACATTCGCTCGGACAACGGTGGTGAGTTTTTAAATGAAGAATTGAAGAACTACTTTATTTCTAAAGGGATAAAGCACGAGAAAACTGCTCCATATTCCCCTTCACAAAATGAGACAGCCGAACGAATGAACCCTTATCGAAGGCACTCGAACACTACTCATCCAAAGTAAGCTATCCACAATATTCTGGGCAGAACAGTGTCCGCAATAACGTACACCCGAAATAGAATCGCAACCAAAGCTCGCCCAAACACAACACCTGAGGAACTTTGGACTGGACGTAAACCAACGGTAAAATTCTTTCAAACTTTTGAATTCTTAACTTACGCGTGGATCCCGAAACAACAGAGACAGAAATTATAAGGAACGTTCAAAAAGAAACGAGCCGGAGGCCTAGGAACAGAAACCAGTACCTGTATGTCAGAAGTATTGGCCTTGGCTGTTGAGGCACTTGTCCCACTGCGACTCAAAGCGGTGAATAGTTGTCTCGTAAAATTCCTGGGGTTGCATTGTGAACCAGTTCCGCACGTACTGCTTGACGTCGTCGTCCGAGGTGAATCGTTTGCCCCTCAGAACCTTTTTTAGGGGACCAAAATGGCTTAACCGCAGGGAGAGAGGTCTGGACTGTATGGAGGTTGACCGAGAACGTCAGCATCACCTTTCCTGCACTTGTGTGGATTGCTTTGGATTTTTTTGGTGGTGGTGACCCTGGATGCTTCCACTGGAGACTTTGTCGTTTCGATTCTGGTTCGAAGTGATGACACCAAGACTCATCTCCAGCCACCATTCGTGCCAGGTGCTCATTCCCTTCCCTGCGATAACAGCCATTCACCGCCTTGTGTCGCAGTGGAATAAGTGCCTCAACAGCCAGGGCCAATACTTCTGACATACAGAAAGTGGTTTCTGTTCCTAGGCCTCCGACTCGTTTCTTTTTGAACGCTCCTTATAGATCCCAAAAGTAAACCATGCATTTTGATGGGTTACTATAATGATCGTAAAGCCTACAGACTCTATGATCCCGTGAAGAATGAAATTTTCCCTTCTCGTGATCCTTGTTTTCTTGAGAATAAATTGGGATCAGATCTACTGAATGATAAAGCAAGCTCAATGAAAGCAGACGATATTGTGCTACTTTATTGCCCCGTTGATAACCCAGTTGTTCACGAGCATGAAGCATCGAATGAAGGACTACCTGATCCAGACAACCAAGTTCAAAAAATACCAACTTCCCTCAACTGTCAATACAAATGACGATGACCAAGGGACTACAGCAGCCATAATAAATGAACCAAGACAACGTGAAATAATGAGTGAGATACCAAGTCAAAAATCCTACTGCAATGTGGTACACTCAATTGAAAATGAACCTACATCCTATCAAGAGGCCATAACTTGAAAAATCTGACTGAAAGAAAGCTATTAGCAGAGAGCTTGAATCGCATCACCAGATGAACACTTGGAATGTGGTTACTCGACCAAAGAATGTTAAGACTATAAAGTTCAAATGGGTTTTTCGACAAAAAACTGATAAAGACGGCACGACCCTACACAAAGCCCATCTCGTAGCTTTAGGATGCCAACAAACCTATGCCGTAGACTATCTTGAGACATATTCCCCTGTAGTTCAACCCTCAGAACATTACTAGCGCTTGCAAACGAAGAAATGTTAACGTTAAGACAATACGATGTCAAACTGTATATCTCCATGGAAATTAGGAAGAGGAAATGTTTATGGAACTATCAGAAGGTTACCAACATAACCAAAACCATGATCATGTCTACAAATTGAATAAATCTATCTATGGACTCAAACAATCTGGACGTACCTGGTATAAGACTTTTATTGAAATCCTACGTAAACAAGGCTTTCAACGGATCAACTCTGACAAATGTGTGTTCGTCTTACGAGAACAAAAAGTCTATGTCATCTTGGCGCTTTATGTTGATGACATAATCGCTATGACTACTCAACTAACACTACTGGAAAAGGTAATGCAATCAATTGGGAAAGAAGTTGAACTCAAAAATTTAGGAAAACCTAAGCAAATACTAAATATACGTGTTACTAGAGATATGGAAAAACGAGAGCTCACCTTGGACCAGAGGCATGCAATGGAAAAATGCTCAAAAGATTCAACATGACAGATTGCGAGCCCATATCAAGACCAATTGAACCAGGACTACAACTGAAGAAGAATCCTGACATTCCTCTTCAATATATTCCCTATCAGGAACTAATAGGTTCTTCAATGTTCAAAATTTTTTAGTGCACAAGTAAACTTTTGGGGGCAGCGGTCCTATGGAGGCAGAGTCTATGCGTGTGTATTGAAAAATATTGGATTTTTGAAATCCTGACTTCGGATTCTTAAAAGTAGAATAGGAATGTCTGTAAGGCCCACTCTCTATCTCTTTGTCTTCATCGATAAAATTGGGTTCAAAACTTTAAAAGTTTCACACTTTCAGGGCCTCTATCTCCTAAACGGTTGGATCAATTGAAAAAAACACCAAGAATAAAATATTTCTCAAATAGTGTGTGCAATCTGAATATATCATTAAAAATAGGGGTTCCTATTTAAGATTTCAAAGTCACCCCCCCCCCCAGCCCCCCCCCAAAGGGGGGGGGGGGGGTAATTTTTAACTATACAACGACCAACCCCTACTTCGGCCTAACTGCTATTGGTTGAAGCTGAACAACGCTTCTCAAAGAAAATAATGAATGCGCAACGTGAGATAGTGCTCATGTCAATCGATTGTTGACTTTTTATTGGCTTAAAATAAGAGGGAAAAAACTAGCTGAAAAAAAACACACGAATGCGGTGCGACCCTGCCAAAATGGCTGAAACTATGGTTTCGCTATAGTAATTGGAATAGTTTCTATTATAGCCACTGTAGTTTCAACATGCTTAATGCTTCAACATTTGTGTACATCGTGGGCTCGTTGCTAGGTGATGAAACTGCTTTCGTATTATTACGCATGGTGATGTGTCTGACTAATAGGAGTTAGGCCAATGTTGGGGTTGGCCGCAGTATAGTGAATTTCCCCCGTGAAATAATTCACTTTTGAGTTTGGACATATTTTTGTACAATGCTTAGTTTCCGAGATATTCAGTTGTCTCAAAATAAATGCCTCACCCTGTATATAGACTAGCAGAGGAACCCGACGTTGCCCGGGATAATTCCATTTTAGGTAAACAGAACAACCTCAAGAATTTAAATACTAACTCAAATTGTTTTTCAGTATTTCTACAATTTCCTGCTGAAGACTAAGCTCCCGTTGTTCAGATGTTTCTGAAGCCCGGATACTTTTATCTTCTCTGACCAACATCCAAGAGGAAATAAATGTTCTGTCATTGCATAATCATGAAAGTATTATTGCATCATCACCACGTCGGTTTCCAAACAGACATTCACACAGATTTTACTCAAAAGGTGTCGGGTATTTTTTTAGAACATGTTGGATCTGCTGTGCTACCAAATAAGCTAGGTGATATCCCTGGCAGACTTGGACCCTTTCTTGATGAAAGTTTGAAATATTGAATATAAATATACAGTAAAAATTAACATACGAATAGGCTTAAAATTAATACAGTAAAAAATCATAATGAAAAATCGAAAAAATATTTAAAATTCTCCCATTGGAGACTTCTAAATAATTTCTTGGTCACGTAATCTTACTTTAGATGTACACTCGCCTTGCTGTGGTGAACCTCGATGACACAACTCTTTTCTTGGGTGGCAGTGGATGTAAACGATCGTTTGTGTCTTTTTGCTCTGCAATCCCAACAATCTGAGTGGGGTTATTCACTACTTGATAATCTGTTGTTGCAATTCTCCCTCTGCTCTCGATATCGTAAAACAACTCTTGGTCATTCATCACTTCGTGTTGTCTAGCAGTCGCAGTTTCTTCTGTTCACCGCTCACCACTCTGATCCCTGGACAACTTTTCTTCTCTGACCAATACTCATTCATTTCTTCAGTGGCATTTCGATATATATGTATCCTTTAAATGATTATTATAGAGCCTAATATAGTATGCTTGTTGATTTGAAGAGTCGAGTTGATTTATCCTTTGTTATCGGTTATGTCATTAAATTGCTTTCCTTATTACATGTAAATTTAGAATTCGCGCGGGGTTTTTAATCCTTCTTTTATCAGTTTTGTATCTCTTTAATTTTACTTGTATTTCCATCTTCTCTGGTACTGTGTTGTCTGCCGCTTGATGTTCCATTCTTCTTCCAAGTGCAGTTGAAGTTGTCGTCGCCACTGAACTCGTTTATTCGTCTTTTTTTTCTGCCATCTTTGTACCTTCTGTCGTCATCAAAATCATGTTCTTCGAAGATTTCTTTTAAATATCTTGTACATTATTTTGTTGTTCTTTATTATTTGTATTTTTCCATTTTAATGTTTTGCTAATTAAAGTAAGAGATCCATTTGGATTTTTTTGCTGCCAGTTTAGATGGGTAATTTAGATAGGGATGGAAAATATTTTGGGTTGTTAGCTGAATGTTTGTTTTTCGGGTTAACTGTGCGTGCTGAAGCAACACCTCCTAGAGAGAAGGCCTGTGGACAAAAGGTGTATACATTGTTAAATCGACATCAAGCGGCCAAATTTAGGGCTTATTATTGGTAGAAATACGATTAACAACAGCCGCTTGATGATGATGTAACAATGTATACACCTTTTGTCCGCAGGCCTTCTCTCTAGGAGGTGTTGGCTGAAGTTTTTTTTCTTAAAACTCCAGCACGTTACAATCCACAAACTTCGTTGCGTGATTCCATTGTTGAATAATGGTGAATTGCGTGATGATACCGTTGTTGATGCAAACTTTAATTTGCATTGTTGATCATGGGATACCTATTAATAACATGCATTGCCATCATCATGAATATCAATTCATTATCGATAATTATTATTTTTTCGAAATCTCAGGTAGGCAGTGACCTTCCTCATGCTTTGAAGATCAAGTGTGCAAAGTTTCATAAAGATCGGAATAAAACTGTAGATTTGTATTAAATACACGCAAACAAACACAAAACTACTCTTCTTTATATACAACTAGCAGAGGACCCGGCGTTGCCCAGGATAATTACGCTTGTAGGTAAAAAGAACAATATCAAAATGTTAAATTATAAAAAAAAAACACATGAAAATGCTTAGAATTAATATAGTAAAAATTCTTAATGAAAATTAGAAAAAAATTTTTTTAAGGGCTCACAGTAGATGAACCTCTCCAAAGATACCACTGCTAGTTTAAATAATTTTTTACTCGCGTAATCTTACTTTAAATGTACACTTGATGTTGTTGCAATTCCCTTTCTTCTCTCGATGTCTTGAAACAAAAACTTTGGCCATTCATCTCTTTGTGTAGTCTAGCCGTCGCCAATTCTTCTAATTACCATTTGCTCAATACAGCACGGAGCTAAAGGATTGCTTCCTCTGTCGTCTTTCCACTCTCCATTATCTCCAGTTACTTATCATTTTTAAAGATTTTCAAGAAATTGTTAAGTACTAAGAACTCTCTTTTCTAAGAAAAGCCTGAATAACAGGAATTCTATGCA
>JAHWFO010030344.1:2699533-2714678 GCA_023313115.1 Rhysida immarginata
GGCATTTTTATTTCTGTTCATATCTCAGTTATCGTTCATATTTGAACTCATGTTCATAGGACGTTTTGTGTTTATCTTAACCTCTATAATACCCCCTTTAAGTATTTTACATTCGATGTAAATCACCCTGTATATAGACTAGCAGAGGCACCCGGCGTTGCCTGGGATAATTCCAGTTGTAGGTAGACAGAACAACCTCAAAAAGTTTAATAATAACTCATGTTGGTTTTCAGTAATTCTACAATTTTCTGCTGTAGACCAAGCTCCCGTTGTTCCTATGTTTCCGACGTCCGGATGAAACACACAAACTTTCGCCAATCGTCTGAACATTTGTTTGGGAGCTGAAGGGAAACACGCGTATCTCTTTGCCTCCTCGAAAGAGACTGTCCTATCTACTGTATATAGTCTATTATACTCAATTCCCGGCGATGATGTGGTAACTATAACTTCAATTAAACAACTCTCTTCCTCCTCCCATGATTTTTTGTGTCGGTGTGCTCTGCAATTCCAAGAAACTGAATGGGGTTATTCACTACTGGGTAATCTGTTGCTGTACTTCGCACTCTGATCGTGATGTCTTGAAGCCGAACTTGGACGATGTGTGGTGTAACAGTCGCCGTTTCCTCAGTTGATACGCTTGCATCGTCGACGACCGCCTGGGAACTTTGATGACCTCTGGGTCACCACTCAACACTTGCTCAGCTTCTTAATAGTTTGATAGCTCTCCGTTATATCCAGTTTTGTCCATTTTCAAAGATTTTCAAGAAAATATTAACTTCTAAGAACTATCAATTCTAAGAAAAGCCCGAGCAGCAGGAATTCTATGTGTTGCCCGGGATAATTCCAGTTGTAGATAAACAGAACAATCTGAAGAAGTTAAATTATAACGCAAATTGGTTTTCAGTTATTCTACAATTTCCTACTGTAGACGAATCTCCCGTTGTTCAGATGTTTCCGACACCCGGATAACTTTGTTTTCTCTGACCAATACTCGTTTTTTTCTTAGTTGACATTTTGATAGATATGAATTAACATGTATCTTTCGAACGATTATTAAGGATCACAATACAGTGTGCTTGTTGATTTGAAGAGTCGAGTTGATACTTGCTTTGTTATCAGTTATGTCATAAAATGTCGTCCGAAACCCACCGGCTTCCTTATATATTCAACCTACTGGAAGAGGAAGGGAAAGCTGCTGTCGCGTCTAGAAGGTTCTACACTGTTCAAGGAATCCAAACACACAAATCGTCTGAAGATTTGATAGGGTGCTGAAGGCAGAAGATTTGTTTCTGTGTGCTCTGCAGTCCCAACATTCTCAATGGGGTTATTCACTACTTGGTAATCTGTTGTTACAATCGCACTCTGCCCTCGATGTTTTGAAGAAAACCTTTGTGTGATTATTCATCACTTTGTGTGATCTAGCAGCCGCCTTTTTTTCTGTTGACAGTGCTCATCATTTGCTCAATTAGAGCCATGTGTTGGCGAAACCACTATCGCAGGGAGCGAAAGGACGGCTTCCTCTGTCGCCTTTCCACTCCTTCTCAATAGTCTGCTAACTCTGCATTATCTCCAGTTACTGCTCATTTTTAAAAAAAATTAAGAAAATGTTAAGTTCTAAGGACTATCAATTCTAAGAAAAGCCCGACCAACAAAGTGAATCTTATTTTTAAAGCACAAACTTTCCCTTGCATTGTTGGTCATGAGATATCTTGACGGTCCGTCCATAGTGTCGGCGGTGAATTGCGTGCTGATACCTATTGTTGCACAAACTTTGCCTTGCATTGTTGGTCATGAGATATTTTTTATTAATATGCCTTACTATCATCATGAATATCGATTTGTTATCGATACTTATGATTTTTTCGAAATCTGAGCTAGACAATGACTTTCCTCATGCTTTGAAGATCAAATGTGCAAAATTTCATCAAGATCGTAATAAAACTGTAGATTACTGTCAGCGACAAAAATCGAAGTTCGATCGCGAAGAGATTGAAATGAGAAAAGTTTAAAATCAAAGAAAGCGATGAGAAAAAGAGAAGAGGATCGTACAGAGAAGCCACCCCCCGTGAAAAATAGAGAAGAGCAGGCGATTTCATAATCGGAGGCGAGATGAAAAAATGGAAAGAAGGTGGAGAGAAGAAAAAGATAAGACAGATAGAATTTGGCGACCGACTGGGAAGGTTGAGAAAAGTTCTCGGAAGGAGAATGAGTTCGGGAATGGTAGATGGATACGCTTGAACAAAGAAAAGAGAAAGAGAGACGGGGAACGAACGAGGACGAAAAGTGAAGAGAGAAAGGATCGGAAAACGCTAAGAAGAATGGGAAGAAGACGGAGACAAAGATAGAAAAGGAAAAGTTCGAGGAGTGGTGTACCGATAGCAGGAGAATTCTTCTCACTCAAAGGACGTGCAGACTACATCCAAAGCGACTACAATTCTTCTTTTCATTAAAGAGAAATGCGGTTACGGATACGGAGCCAGTGAACGATTCCGAGTGCGAAAAAGCACGAGCAATACTGTGCGAGCTGGCGCCGTCTTCAGTGCGTTGCGTCGCGTGCACTAGGACTCATGCCATACAGGCGTACCGTAAGTGAACTATTTATTATTAGTGTTACATGCTCTATCATAAATGGATACGAAGTATCAAATTCGTAATTGAACTATTTTCATTTATTAGAAAATGCCAAGCCGTTAACTCTGTGTGATGTTTGTTATTAATGCTTGACTTATTTCTTTGCACGCTCATCGCAATTTGCCACAGGTCGACTTATGCAAAATCTCATTGTGGAACAGCCCTCAGATTCCTTCCAGAGAGATTTTACTTTGTAAAGATTTACAATGACTGTTATTGAAAGCTAAAAAATACTTTATTACAATTTAGTATTTTCCATTGTATTCAAAATTATTCTCATTAAATATTTAATTTAAAAATTCCCACTGAATACGTCCTTCCTCTGTAAGCTGCTGTAATGTTATAACGTAATGTTATAATGCCAAAAAATAGGCCGGTTAGATGGCCGAGAGGGCTAGGACGTAGGCTTTCTGGTTCTCGAGTCCACCTGGTCATGGATTCGAATCCACCTGGTCATGGATTCGAATTCTCATGAGGTGAGCATGGAAGTTTGTGTTTGTTCCGGGCTGCGTACTTGTGTAACTTGTGTAAATTGCGCAAAATGACCTCAGTAGTCAACGCCAAAAATTCTAATAAACCAACCAACCAAAAAATGTAGTCGAATTTTTCTGTAGCCCCTTCAGACACAGCCCTGAAATTCGGTTGTAAATTTTTTGTATTGATACTTTTATATTAAACATAACAGCAGTTTTATATTTATTATAAGTTGTTTTTTTTACATATATGGCTACATTTGTTAGCGAAATATATACAGGGTCAGGACACATTAATATGACCACCTGCTAGTACCCGGAATATCCACCTTTGGCGGCAAGCACATCAACTAGTCGACGTGGCAGAGAGTCAATAAGTCCTCGGAAGGTGGTTGCAAGTATCTGGGACCATTCGGCGATCAGTACATCCCGTAATTCCATCACCGTGCGTGGTGAAGGGTCCAGCTTGCGGACATGGCGATCGAGATGGTCCCACAAATGTTCAATGGGGTTGAGGTCCGGGGAGTTTGGTGGCCATGGGAGTAGCTTGAATTCATCCTCATGCCCCTCGAGCCAATCGTGGACAATTTTGGCAGTATGACAGGGAGCATTGTCCTGTTGAAAGGTGTCATCACCCTGAGGAAACACTGTCGACATGAAGGGGGTGTACTTGGTCTGCGACGATCGTCAGGTAACAAATAGCATTCAGTGTTCCCTCCAGCGGTATCAGTGGACTCAGACCAGACCACGAAAAGATCCCCCAAACAGTCACATCTCCCCCACCAGCCTGGCGTCTGCCAACAATGGTGTCGGGATGCCTGTTCTCAGGTGTTTCCCGGCGAATTCTCCATCGTCCGTCCACTCTGTTCACCAGAAACCGCGGCTCGTCAGAGAAAGCAACCCTTTGCGAACTGGAGGCGTTTTCGGCGATGCACAGGCGTCAACATGGGTGCTGATACCATACGCCTGCTCCGGAGCCCAAACCTCAAGAGGGATCGTTGCACTGTCTTGGCGCTGACATGGCTAGTGGCCCCACTGTTCATTTGCTGTGTCAGTTGCTCAACAGTGGCACGCCGATTGGTCTTGGGGCCCCAAAGTTACCTCTTCGGTTGCTCGAAACTGTCTGGTTCGTCCAGTCGCGGTACACCTTCACAACGGCAGCCCTAGAGCAGTTCACAAAGGTGGCCGTTTCTGAAATGCTGCCCCCCCCCCTTGGCCCGATAGCCAATGATCATCCCCTTTTGGAGATCCGACAGATCACTTGCTCTGCCCATGACTGCGACAATTGATGTGTTAACGTGATGCTACTACACGTGTGTTGTTGTCAGATTTTAATGATAAGCAATGATTTTTTATCTGCATACCATGGGACGTTCCAACATGTTAGAGGAGAGGTGGTCATATTAATGTGTCCCGACCCGGTAAGGGTCGTACAAATGAAAACGAAAATTATTTATTTTATCCAAAGTGTATACAAGGAATTTAAAAATAGTCTCCAAATTCGTTAAGGCATTTATCCCACTGTGTAACAAGGCGTGTAAATTCCTATATGGAAGAAATCTTTCGGTTGCGTGTGGAAACATTCCAAAACCTCTTCCTTCACTTCATCGTCCGACTGAAACCTTCGGCCTTTCAGATGTTTCTTGAGATCCCCAAACACGTGAAAGTCACATGGAAATAAGTCATGGCTGTAAGGTGGATGCTGCACTGCTTCCCAGTTGAACTTTTTGATGAGGTCTACCGTTGCTTTGAAGTGTGAGGACGCGCGTTGTCGTGGAGAAGAAGCACTCCTTCTGTAAGAATTCCAGGACGCTTGCATTTGATGGCCGCGCGCAGTGCCTTCAATGATTTCCCATACCGTGCTGCGTTAACTGTGGTGCCTTTTTCAAGAAAGTCCAGTAAAATCGGGCCTTTGCGATCAAAAACCACGGTCAACATCACCTTCCCCGTGATGTTTGCCATTGCATTTGATTTTTTCGGGGGTGGTGACCCATAATGCTTCCGGGCTGGAAATGAAAGCACCAAGTTTCATCCCCTGTAACGATTCTCTCGAGAAAACTCTCCTTCCTGTTCATAGCGAGTCAAATGTTGCAGGGGCAGGCCATTCGAACTCCAAGTTGTTCTGATGTCAAATGATACGGGACCCATTGTGCACAGATGCAGATGATTCCTGATAATGGAGTGAACAGTTCCACGACTAAGGCCAGTTTTAGCAATCACGACATCGATTGTCACTCTTCTGTTTTCCTTTAAGACAGCGTCAATTTTGGCTTTGGAATCATCCGTGATGGCGCGGTTTGCTTGTCCAGGTCGTTGATCATCTTGCAATGATGACCGTCCCTCCGAAAACCTCTTGCTCCATGCCCAAACACGAGTGAAGGTTAGGCAGTCATTTCCATAGACGTTCTGTATACGACAATGAATTTCAGAAACTGAAACTTCTTCACATGTCAAAAAACGAGTTACTGCTCTCTGTTCCTGTTTCGTTGACTCCATTTTGTTGTTTGGACGAAGCGATCACTCGCAGAGCTTCGAAGCGCGAGCTATCATTCTTTCTCACGTGATGCAACACTTGCAATCTATTATTCAATTTGCACGTGGGGGGTTCGCAATTGTTGAAAACAAAAACTTACGGTCCTTCACGCCGTCTTTTTTTCCCACACAAATTTTCGTTTTCATTTCGTTTCAACAGATTTTATTCATGTCATTTACTTAGTATGAAACTTTAAAAAACATAAAAAACACTGCATTTTAGACAAGGTAAACGTCCAAGATACAAATTGGAAACAAACAAGGTGTCAATTATTGAGCTATATGAAATAAAATATCAAATTTTTCAAAAACGGCAGAGTTCAAAAATTTTATTCAAATGTTAAAAGTATTTACAGATATTCGGATTTAGTTTATGACATGTTCGATATGCTTGCATGATATGGCGCAGACGAACAGCAAAATTCTGCAAAACTCGCTGAAGTGTACAGACATCGATGCTTTCGATGACCTCCTGAATGGCTGTTTTGAGCTCAGCGTTGGTTTTGGGGTTATTTGCGTAAACTTTCTCTTTAATATTACCCCACAAAAATGAGTCACAAGGGTTGAGATCAGGCGAATATGGCGGCCAAGCGATTCCCATTCCAGTGGCCTCTGTGTACCTCAAAGCCAGAATGTGCTCTCCAAAGTGCTCTTCCAGGACTTCAAACACTCTATTAGCCCGATGGGGTCGTGCTCCGTCCTGCATGAACCACATCTTTTCGAAATCTGAGTCATTTTGTATAATAGGGATGAGATCATTTCCTAAAATTTTGACATATCGTTCAACAGTCACAGTGCGCACGCTCAAAAAAAACCCCAACATGTCCTGAATTCAACCTGCACTTTAACTGAGTCTCGCCAATTGTTCAAAAATTATCAAGTTTTGTTTTTTTCATGTACTAGATATACTTTAAGGTACCAGTTTCAAAATTGTAATTTCTCTAAATATAATACGTGGGATTTTAGATAAATGTCTTATCACGATTCCTTAGCAATACTGAAAGAGCAATAAAACAGCATTCGTAATAAGAAATATCCCAACAATATTTAGGGAAACTCTATCCCAGCAAATAGAGTTTCATTTAATCTCTAAATATATATTGTAAGGAATTAACTAATGTTAGCGTACGTCTATTCATATGAGTTTAGATTTTTCCTGTCAATTGCATTTAATCGATTTATATCATGGTATGATCGAAGAACGTTACACTTTAATTATATCTATTAACTTAATAGAAAAATTCTAAGCACGACGGGTTTTTAAGCTGTTTTTGCCACTTTAGATAAACAAATGGAAAAAATGTGAAAGTTTCATGACCCGGCAAAACATTATGTAGTGGTAAACAATTTTTTTCATTCTGGGCAGCTGGTGCTTTCCCTCTTTTTGGAGCAATTGATTTCACTATCATATGTAACGAGCTGGCATAACGATTGAAAAAAACATCCTACAATTCATCTGAACTGTGAAATTTTCTGTAGCAGGATAAATACAATATTTTCACTTTGATATAGGAAAAAGCGAGAGAAATTCTATTTATAGTAGAGATAATTTTGATATTAGTTTTTACTAATGAAAAGAATCTGAAATCTAGAAGTTTAATTTTATATTTCTAAATTTAATTTTTCAAAATTACTTTCTAAATTTCTAATATGTATTTCCTTTGACGTTATACATCATAAATAAAAACCTTCGTGGCAGTAGGAATGATTTATGCAAATATTGAAATTGAAATTCTTGAATTATTTTTAATCTAGGTACATATTATGGAGTCTGACATCGATAAAGTCAGTAAATCTGCCAAGCAATCATTATCGTAAATCGCAATCCAAAAACCAACTTTATGTATAAAAATAATAGCAGGTCGGGATCTCTCCCTCCCAGTAAAGAGCCAGTCTCAATCTGCTTTGGAAAAGGAAAACTCACGATGCTTGTTATTTCGGATTGTCAAGGCAATTATCTTCCTTTTCTATTGGGTTCAAGTATAAGTTTATAGCGTTTTTTCGTGTTCTCTGCTTTGACTTAACCTAATATTTTACACAAAGAATAAGCACTTAGCAGAATGTTATTCTTCTCTCCTGGTAAGGGAAGTGGAATGCAGTCTGTGATAATAAACTGTTTTGAGTTTGACATTATATATCTAGTTCTAGTTCATTTCGATGAGATGGCGAGATTGAAATTTGTTATTCACGACGTACTTTGTTAGTTACTCGATAGTAAAGCAGAGAAATCAAAGTGTCTGTGTGAGGAGATTCTCACCATAAAACATGTAATCTTCCATTGTCTCTTTAAATGCCAGTTAAACGTGCAGAGGGTGCATATGAGGACAACGGTGATATGTTGGGAGACAACCAAACGTGGATTAGAAAGGTACAGATATTTTTGAAAGTAATTTAAAAAATTTATAAACACGTGTGATGTCCATTGTGAGAGTGGATTCTCTTGGACATAAACACATTGGGATTCTTCTACATCATCTCATATACATTTTGTGCATATGCTTATAAGATTGCTAACTTTTAAAAATATTTTATTTTTTTGTTGTAATAGAGTATGGACGCAGCTTTCCTCGGATTAGTTGAATGGAACAAAGTCCGTTGCATGAAAAAGGTGTGATTTTTTACTTATGAGATCCGTACAATCCGATAAAAGCCATTAAAAACCGGACTCATCGTGGAGAAAATCGTGGGGATTTTCCACTCGTTTTGCGGCGGCTAAGCAGGAAATCCATTGCACACAAACAACTCTCGCACACAGACGCACACACATAGAGGGTGTTGTTAAATTTCATCATCGAAATGATAGGGGTGATAGAATATGCGATTCTAAGATCAATAAAAATGCCAACACTAAGATCAACAAGCTAAAAACTTACTTTTTACAATATCTAGGATGATGAAACTTGGAAGAATAATCGGGTACATAAAACTGTGTATATCGTTAAAATTTGAACGAATTCCAACGAGTAGTTTCCGAGTTACGCACTCAACATCGTAACACGTGCTCACATGTGAGTACTAACCACTACGTGTGAGCACAACAACTGTGTATAAAACATTTCTAAGTAACTATTTTTCTAAAATGTGTTTATCTGGAAGTTTTTAAATGTTATTTTATTAACAATTATTGATATTATTTTATTGAAATTCTCAGCAATATAGTTCCATTATGGATATCATAATATTATCTTTATTTTTAATAATTTAACGATAGGGTGCAATAGGTGCGAATGAGCCTACAAAGTCATTTTTAATATTTCAGTTCGGAGAAAAAGTTTAATTGTTTTTTAATATGGGTATTAAAAATAACATGTTAGGAGGTCAAGTTAGGATAAACGCATTGAATTGTAAACATCGAAGATTCATTACTTTAAATGTGCATCGTTTAGAATGGCGTCTTTTTTTAGTTGTTAAAAGGTAAGAGACAGTAATATGTAGTACTTCATTTCTACAGGGTGTGTCCGAAAAGTAATGTCAGTGAGTCGATTAGAATACATTTATTGATCCGATCGGTACAATACGTTAAAAGGTTCAAAATAGGCTCCTCTTGCATCGATACATCGCTTCCAGCGAGATTTCCAGGCATCGAAGGCATTACGGCAGGCCTTTTGCTGAATGTCCTTTAGAGCCTTGGTGCAAGCCTCTTTGACTTTGTCAATTATCCCAAAATAATATTCTTTCATCGCCCAAGACTGTATCTGTGATGAATTGTCTAAAAAGTGGGGATTACTTTCACACAAGTCCCAAAGTTCCTAGCACGTTTCAAATCAATACAAAACTTAATGGCAATCCTTTGCTCAATTGAGCGCGGGCATCGCGGCTTACACGAGAGACGAAAATTCCTGTCCTGTACTCTTTGGATGGTCGGAGACGACTGTGCGACCGCGCGTGCGTAAACTGATTCCTCCCTCCACCGATCCTCACCACTCCGAGCGCGCTGCGACGTGTATTCACTTTACAGTAAAATCATTGAATTACTTTTCAGACAAACCCTGTATATCTGATATTTATATATAGTAATAATTGGCTATTACAGAATCAAAATATTTTATGCTTCATCCAAAACCAAGAATTTTGACCTTTCATGTGGATTTATAAACCTTTAAAAAGCAGCGGTACTTTCCATACGATATATGGTGTCTGTAATTGAACTGACACAATTCGGAGTCATCTGTAGTGGAGTTTACCAACCGGAGTGGCACCAAATTTGATATGGTGATTACTCAAGACACGGGATCAAGGATAAAACAAAAATTTTTGTAGCTGCAAATATCACTGATAGGGGCGAATGTGTTGCTCCTGTAGCCTAAATAAGTGATAATTACCATAAATTAGATTGTTAAAAGCTTCTAATGCAAATCGCTGGTGACGGTGGCTAGAAAGGGGACATTAAAATGGGGTGGGGGGGGGGAGCTATCAAAGCATTAACGTTTGCCTATATATTCCTAAATAAAAATCGCCTCTGCTTATGTACATGGTATGGCTTCAGTTTTATGTGAAAAGATTTCCTAATTTAAAGGGAAGGGTATTCAATTATAGTACTACATTCATTTGGGGACGGGGTTGAATAATGTTACAAGGTGTAACAAAGGAGGAGGGTTTAAATTTCTGCCATTTTAACAAACGTATTTTGTGAATGATCCCAAAATGATTTAACTCGCGTTTTCGTCCCATATTACTGCTTAAGCTTTGAGGTCTAGGAGTCTCCTGCACCTTTTAATATGTATGTGAGATTGTAATGTGGCATCCAAGGCAGAACCTTTTATTTTGTGGGAGTACTTGGATACTTTTCATTATATCCAAGGGTTGCTGGGGACTCTTTTTTGATGAAATTTTGCAATATATGAATGTGTTTGCGTGTATACAGTAAAAATGAACACATTAAAAGCTTACAGTTGGCCGTGAATACAGTAAAAATTCATGGCCAACTATGGCCCTCTAGCAGTTTTGCACGGCTTCACTCTGTTGGAATGCTTTGCACAGCTGAGAGTTTTGCGTAATGCCGGAGAAAAATATATAGAATAATGTATGTGGCTCGAAAGTGGGAGGAAACAGGACGAAAATAAAACAATACTTTCATCTGACGTTTCTTCATTCCTGGCTGTGGCTGTAATTCATCTATTTCGAAAGTGACACTAAAGTCTTGCCTTTTGTTGCGTGGCCGACTCCTCCTCGTCAGTTGTTCGATAGGCGGCCTCAATTTCTTCCATGGGCCTTGCTATTTCTCTTCTTGGGTGACGGTGAAGGTACATGATTCTTTGTGTGTGTGTGCGTGTGTGTGTGTGTGCTCTGCAATTCCAATAATTTGAGGGGGTTATTCGCTACTTGGTAATCTGTTGCTGCAATTCGAACTCTGCTCTCGATGTCTTGTAGCAGAACTTGGGCATTCATTACTTGGTGTGGTCTAGCAGTTGCCATATCTTCTATTGACACGTAAGATCGTCGACGGTCATCTAGGAACTTATTATTTAGTATTACCTTTTTTTCACTATCTTGGCTATACAGAGTGGACAGACGTTTTTGAAACTTTCAGTACTCGGTCTGTAGGAAAGGGAGGGACGTGTAGCAAGTGGCATTCGATTCTTCCATTCGTAACATTTTATCTGATTTAGTCGGCCTGATGGAGCAGTGTCATTAAAACACCGCATTTCTAGATATAATTATGTATCGTGACTTGTCTATGTCTGATTCTTTTTTTTATGGGGTAGCTCAATAAGACAAGCTTCTACCAGAACAAGCTCCGCACAGTATATGAAGGACGTGCGTAATTCGTCAGAAAATCGCCCAAATTGACAGAGGTCTGCTAGATGAAGCGGAGGCCAATTTCCGCGAACGCCTTCAAATTTATCCGGCTCGGTGAGCATGAGAGCATGGATGTTTGTTTTTGTTCCTTTACTAACAAGCTTGGAAGACCAAGCAAAGCCTAGAAGGAATAAAAAAGACGAGAGAGTAATTTTGTGAGTTCCATTTTAGGGATTGATAAAGACTTAATTAACCGTCAAAAATGACCGTCTTATTGATGCCCCTTACAAAAATAGGAAAATAGCCGAAACTGTGGATACCGTCATATAAATAAACGAAAAACGGAAAACACTACTCCACATAGGTATTTTATTACAGACTCAAAATCTATAATAAAATACCTATGTGGAGTAGGGTTTTCCGTTTTTCTTTTATTTATATGATGCCCCTTAGTTAATTTCCTCTTTTATTTATTGAAAAAAATTAGTTTCGAATCTGCAGTCCGAGCATTGAATCATGATAAGGTTTTATAGATGCAAACAAATAAATATTTTATAATTAATTAAAAATAATAACTCCATTTTAATTCAAAGAAATAGAAATAAAAATAAATAATAAAAACAATTAAAAAAGTCACCCGATGTGGAGAAATACAAATGTTGAAATGGACGAAACACAGATGAAACGAAGGTATTGTGGAGCTTATGTAGACGAAACACAGATGAAAAGAAGGTCTTGTAAAGAAATTTTACACGAAAACACAGAAAGAAGCACAGTAAACAGGAGAAGAAAATCTAGATGAAAGTCCGATCATCAGTAGCATGTTGATAACAAAATTGGAATGAATTAAGTTTAAAAAAACGTTTTTGGGGATTTTTATTCCATTTTCAGTTTGTAAAATTTTTGAATGAAATTTCCTTTAAAATAATGTAATTGAAGACATAATAAAACAATGAAATCAAAAACAATGTGTGATATTAAAATTGAGGAGATATTGTTAATCGTATAATTGTTATGAACAGGGTAGTGGTATGGATTGTTGAGAGCAAGGGAAGTGTGTTATTGTCTGGGTTGTGTGTTTAATTTTTATTTTTTATTTTTATTTTTTTATTTGGTACATAAAGCTTTTATTTATTAATCCATGGATGAGTTTACAGAATCATGTGCATCGGTAATACTGAATAAGGGCTTAGAATAACTAAAGTGTGAAATATAAGCACGGGTATCGAGTCTCTGATATGTCGAGTAAACACAGCAACTATGCTTAAGGTGTCTCACCTTATGCGCATCTGTGCTCACAGTCGAATGTGGGACCACCAAACGGCACGTGCAAGCTTTTCGCAGTATCTAACATCACAAACATTTATATTTTGTATGACGTAAGATTAAAATTATTGCATCATCCGCAATTTATTGGGTCGGAACATTATTGTTAACTATAGAGAGGAAGGAAAGAATTTTCAGAAATAACTTAAGCACTTCAAAGCTCATAAATTATAAATAAGATGAAGACTTCAAAAAGCATTAAAATATTTAAATGTTTCAAAATAATAAATTATGAATTAAATTGTGAGTAATAAATTATATTTATATTAATGGAAAAAGAGTTTATTCCAATACACTAGGATTCATTAGTCTTCATTCAAAATACTGAAAGCAAAACGTTAGGCCATTACCGAAGCCGACGCGATCTATACAAAGCCGTGGCACTGATTTTGTGACATCATGCAAACAGATGGATTTTGTGACGTTTTACAAACAGAAATTTAAAAACAAAATAAGGATATTTAAAATTTTAACTAAAGTGATTTATTAAAAATGTAAATGACCCATGATTGGCATTAATGCATTTTATTCTACTGTATTTATTTAGTTATCTAAAATACAAAATTCATATTTAAAATATGTCACGAAAACCGATGGGATTTCAACAATGCCAAGTGACGTAGTGCCATGGCTTTGTATCACGGTCTATAGATATTCATGGTCATCGAGCTCCATTGTTAAAATGAAGCTAAAGTTTCTAGCTCCCAATAGGGCAGGAACTCTATTGAAAAGTGGCGCTGCATGTACAAACGGCCCAAAAACGCCTGCAGCGCCGCCCTATCGATAGACAGAAACTTTACTTTCATTTCAGTTTCAATGAAAAACTTCTATCGCAGATCACGGTCGGCCCTGGTGCGATCTATGCGGCACCTGGCGCGATCTGTTTTCCTTAGCTTCTCGAAACAATGGAAAATGGCCGAAGCTCGATGACCATGAATATCTATAGACCGTGCTTTGTGTAGATCGCGTCGGCTTCGCCATTACACGAATTGGCTAGGAAGACAGCGATGTATAGCGGAGCTCTCTGTTACCACGCTTTCAATATATTTTATAATATCTCTGTAGTAAAGATTTAAATAAAAATAGTTGCTCAGACAACAATGGTCAGGTGACTTTTCTGTTCCCGCGTGTGTTTCAAGCCGGGGCCAACAATGCTTAAACGTGCAATAACAATGCAAAACTGTTTTCGTAACCCTTTTTAGCATCACGTTTTTTGTAGACTAATGTCCAGCCTTAAAACATTATCATGCTAAAATGTTTCATATAAAATATTAACCACAAATGTTAATTAATTAATCGACAGTTTTCTCGTAAGCATATTAATAATGATGCACATGAAACTAAAAAGTCAATCATAATAAAAGAATTTACCAAATTAGTGTAATTTTAAAAAAGAATTTATTAGTAATATACAAGGTGTGGCAATTAAATATCCAGACATAGGTCGGATAGATTTTTTTTAGTAGCGTGTTCAGAGGACTCATTATAGCGATGCATGTGAACAAGTATCGTCGAGAAAAAAATATTAAACAACGGGCTTGCATTAAATTTTACCTAAAGTTAGATAAATCCTCTACGAAAACACACAAGATATCGAAAACTGCCTACGGGAACGATGCCCTATCCCGAACGAGTATATTCGAGTGGTTTGGTCTCTTTCGTGATGGCCGTGAAGACCTTTCATATGATCCGCGCCCTGGAAGACCAGTTTCCGTCCGATCGCCAGAAACCACCGAAGATTCATGAAACTCATCACTGCTGACCACCGAATTACATTCGTATGACTGGATGAATTGGGCTGCAACAAGGAGACAATTCGTCAGATTCTAATAGAGGATTAGTTTGGGGAAAAGAAAAATTTGTTCCAGATTTGTCCCTCATACCGCCATAAGTGTTTTAAGCGATTTCTGGCCAAACTTACCATCACCGAGTTCAACTACCTGCCCAATTCTCCGGATTTGTCCCTTCCAGACTTTTTCCTGTTCCCACAGATGAAAGGTAGACGATTTCAAGACGTTCTGACATTGAGAAAAATGTGACGTCGGAAATCAAGAGGATTTCGTTCGAGGACTTTAAAAGCTGTTTTATAAACTTGTACAAACGCGCTCAAATGTGTATTGTGTGCGATGGAAATTACTTTGAATCGTATTAAACAGAATTTTCATTTGGACTTCCCATTTGTGAGTATTTATATTAGAATAATAATTGGAAAATGGTCAAGGAGGATTTTTTCACGCCATTACCTCCGATATTAATTAATAAATGGTGAAAAATAGTAAAGAAAATTCCACGGCCTGGACTCGAAGCAAGGACCTCCGCAGTAGCTTAGTGGTTAGAGCGTCGGGGCGGATACCCGGAGGTCCCTGGTTCGAGTCCAGGCCATGGAATTTTTTTTTGCTATTTTTCTCTATTTAAAAAAAGAATTATTGCAATTCGATTTCTAG
>JAHWFO010030344.1:2715078-2756111 GCA_023313115.1 Rhysida immarginata
CGTGGAATTTTCTTTTCTATTTTTCATTATTTATTTATATTAGATCTGGTATTTAATTTCTACACCTTATATAGGTACTGCATCTAATTTTTTAAACTATTTTTATGACTGAAAGGAATAAACTTATTTATAAAACAAATTTTACTTGTAATATGTTACCGAAAAGAAATCATTTCAATTCTTTAACGAAAGATAAAAAACATAAAGGGCTTCCTTTCTTTTATTTAACATTTTAATAAATTTATTATATTTATTTATTTGTGAATTGGGATTCAATACGTCATCCAGGGCCTATATGGCCAGAGGCCGACGAGTTGGGTTTGATGGTCGCAGCAGCCGGGGGGGGGGGGGGGGGAAGATTGTCTATCACTGATGGTCGCCCATCCAGTGACTAGCCGTGCCTGATGTAACTGAACTTCCATATTATAGAGAGAGAAATGTAAGAGATAAATAGAGAAGAACGAGTATTATAAATGCATTTTATAAATGTACCGTAATATATGGAGAGCTCTATGCCTATTCTGAAATTCTAATCATTTTTTCTGTAAATAATTATAAGATTTTTTCAAAGATGTTAAAAACATCGTTATCGAAACCAGTCGCTCTGTTGACTTCAGATTCGGACAGAGCATTTAAAAATAAGTAAAAGTTATACTAAGCATAATGTTTTCTCTATTCGGGAACATGGACAAAATAGCGGTTAAAGTTGACCATCAGAATCTGAAGTCAAAATACAAAAATTAGAAAAAAGTTGGTGAATACAGTAAAAATGCATTTAATTAACATCGTTCTGGCAATGCAGGATCATGCATTCTCAATTTTTCATTGTTCTTAAGGTGAAAAAAAAAAGAATGTGAATATTTCAAATATCTAAACGTAAATATTATTTTTAAAAGAAAGCATGAATCTAAAATCAAATCATTTTTATTTTACTCAATGTGGCGATGGCTGAATAAAACTCTTCCGTAGGACATAGTTTAGAAGAGAGAACACATCTTGAAACTCAAAAATGCTGAAGTATTGTCTGTTGGTTGCTGCCGAAAGGGGAATTTTTTTTCTCCAAATTTCATAATGGTTAATTTTCTAAATCATTAATTTTATTGTGCCATAATTGAAATATCTAATTAAATGTTATTCATATTTAACTTATAAGATACTTTGCCCTTATAAGATGGATAATTTGTTTTCACTTTAATTGACTTCAACATTTCAGAAACAATTACTTTTTTAAATTTCTAGCCCTTTATAAAATCTATTAATTTTCTTCTTTTGTTAATGAGCTATTAGAAAGCAAACTTTTAAAATTATTAAACTTTATTAATACGCTTCCTTTTCCTCCTTTCTTTACGTAATGAATTAGGTGTTTTTCTGCACACTCAAGCGATGATCACTCAGTGGGATAGGAGGTTCATTGACCGATTGCGCTGAGAAGAGGGTGAAGGTCCGTCATTGCCTCCTCGTGACCCACAGAAGTTGTATCTCGTTATTTCCTCTTGTGGGTGGGAAAAAAAACAACGGATGTCCAAGATGGCTGCCGTCGCTTTTTCCTTCAGAAGGAAAACGAAAGCGATTGCCATTTTGGATGGTCTTTTTAAAGGGATTTATTTTTCCAGGAAATGAGCCCATCTGAAAATCGGATTGCAACTTTTGTCGATAATGAATGCAGCTCATTGTAATTTTCTCACATTTTCGTATGTAATTGTAAATCTTTCGGATGAAGAGAGTTCTCATTGTTGCTAAGAGAGCGGAACAAAAGAAGAAAACGACGGAAACCTCCGAAGGAAACACGGAAGTTTTTTGCAAGAAATTCTACAATAACATAGACAAAATCAAAAAGCTTAAAAAATAAATATATAACGTTAGCATCTTCCTTTCGGATCAAATTCATTGACTACTATTTTGTAGGAAGAGCTCTTTAGACATTCACTCGTTCGCCCTTGACTATCTCTTGTTTTCATCAGTGCGAACAATCATCGATTACAAAGGCGTCAGAAAAGGTCATTCCTCCCTGATGGGTCCAATGAAAACGACGCGTGACACAGACTAAGATTATCATCCATGTAAATCTAAAATCAAGATTTATATCATATTTAAATTGACGATAGGTAATTGCACGCAGTGATAACATTTAACTTAATCCGGGGCTCTTTGATAAAACGACTGTCATCTACGTGGAAATTTTAAATTATTCAATTTTTTTCTTAATGATTAAAAAGTCTAAAAAGTTGATAGATATTTTTAAGCAAAAGCATAAAATTTAAAAAAGTGATAAAATTGAATTTTATTACGATCTATTTACTTTTAAGCTTATGTTTTCTGTAATGAATATGTTTTTTAATTTCAAAAACATCACAGCAACAAAGAAATCGGCATATTAACTCTTTCTGTTAAATTTTTCGTTTTGCTGTTTATTAAACATAATATATAACACATTTAGAGTTTTTATTTATTTTGTAATTTAATATTATTTTAAAACTTCTTATCTGTCTATTTATTTTATACATATTCGACCTTTAATGCCTTGAATGTCTCTTTATATCGGCAAATGTAAAATTAGATTGCTTTCTCTCTCAGGTTCATTAAAAAACATGTAGCCAATGCATTTGAAATCTTCTACATATTTAATACTGTGTTTTGCTTCAGCAAAAGGAAGGGAAAATGAAATTTATTATGTAATTATTTATAGAAATTGCTGATTAAATATGTTGGTTAGAAACTGTAATACTCTGGATATTACACGGATATACACGGATATTTCGCCCATACTGGCCTACTGCTCACTAAGAGTCGTCACATACCTTGTGTAAAAATACCATTTGATTGACTAACACGTACATGAATAATATCACAGATTTAAAATTTTGACCAAATTTTGACCATTTTGGCCATGAAACCCAAATAGATAGGACATGTGTGACTATTATAAGTTTTGCTTACTTTTTGAGGCTCTATCCGAATTTAAAGTCAAAATAAATATAAAAAAATCGGAAATATTGGCAACGGAACGACCGACTTCGCAAATACAATAATGATGTTTTTAACTGGCTTGGTTTTTCTGACAACGCAGTACCACTCATTCTCAAGTGATTATTTTATGAAATCGTCTTAAAGATTCTAGAAGATATAATAATGAATAGTAAAAAAGCCTAAAAGACACTGTGGATACTTACTCAGAGGAAGGTAGGAGAATCGACACACCATTTTTCCACAAAGAAATTTGAACGAAGGTTTCCAGTTACTGAACGAAGGTTGCTTTGCAACCGAAATGTATACATCTATGGATGAATAAATTTCTTTGTGGAAAAGTGGTGTGTTGATTCTCTTACCTTCCTCTCAAAGATATATTGAAATTTTGAAAAAAAAAATCCGTTTGTACGCATGTACGTATGTGACCAGTTTTATGACGGTAAAAAGCAGAACCCCAAATGAAATCAATATACTACTAGAGGGTACATTAAACTGTGCCTTGACGTATTTTTATGACAATTGATTAAATCTTTTAAAAGATATTATTTTTTTATTGTCAAAATGAAGGAATGGTTATAACGTTCATACCAGTAAACCAAACTCAATAAATTCGACATGTACGGGGCTCCTCACCTTAAGACGAATATCTTTTGCAAATAATATGTTTGGCTCTGATGAGGCATTTTGGAGTTATTAATGCAACTCCCCTCCCTTAACCCTCCCCCCCCCCCGCCCCTAAAAAATTAATACATATATATTAAAACTGTGCATTGATGTATTTTTTATGACAGTTGGTTAGCCTCTTTAGATTTATTAATTTTTTTCTAAAAAAAAAAGAAATGGCTAAAGAATTCATATCAGCAAATCGAAGACCATAAATTCGTCATGTACGGACTGCTTTCTCAGAAATCTATACTTTTTGTAAATAAATTGTTTTCCTCTGATGAGCCAATTTTTGAGTTACAAAAAGAGGGGTAATAGCCCCCCACCCCCCTCGCAAAAAAGATTAAGTTTTTTTTTTTTTTTTTTTTTTCATGATGAAGTGGTAGGTCTGTGCGAATGTATCATTCCGCCATTCCAATTTATTTTATTCAAAATTTGGCTATGTTTTTTATTCGGGCTGAGGTTAGCATGTGGGTCCCGTAATACAGTATTTGCGCTTTTAGTCATTCAAGAATGGCTTCTCGGTACCGCTCATATTCAGCGAAAGAAAAGCTCCGCATAATATTATAAGCTTCGTATAATATAATAGAAGATGCCGAGAATATTGGTAATTGCATTGCAGGAAAGTAATTTGATGCAGATCCTGCAACAATAGCGTACAAAGACTGCGATGCGTTGCTTCAAACACAAATAATTTTTATGTAGTTTTAGTCATTACATTATATTCATGTTTTATTAATAAATAAAACTCAAAATGCAGCAAAATATATTATTTCTCATCCTAAAATTTATTTATTCATTTATTTGATAGAGTGGAGTATATACTGTACGTTTTCTTCCACATATCTGTGCTTCAGCGAACTGTCTTTAATTTCAGCTAATGAAAACTTTAATTATGTGTAAGCGATAGTTGATCTCTGATTGCTTTTACTACCTACTTGCCAGGTCAAAGTTATGCAAATGAAAAACATAATAAAAATTTTATTTTATCTTTACTTCACATCTTGTATCTGTGAACAAACTTGAAGGAACTTAAACATTGTTCTACAAGACTTTTATCGCGATGTTTACGAAAGAGTGAAATGACCTTCTAACCTAAAGATCGATCGTTTTGTTGTCGGAAATAGGAAAGAAGAAAGGAGAGGGAAAAAAACTCATACGAAAGGTCTTGCAACTGATTTATGGGGCGTGGCATTATTATTTTTTTGAATATCCCTCCAACAGTGTTTAAAGTTTTCTCTGTCTCGCCGTAGTTTTTTAATTATTACGATAACCATGCGTAGCTGCCTGCTAACGGAACCAATGAGCAAAAGTGTTGACTTTCTTTTTCCGATTGTCGCGCAGGGATCAAGAACCTAGCCAAGGAAGAAGCGTTCCACTCGGGGTGGAGCCGATTCTTCATATAACCGCCGGAGGCTCAAAAAAAGTGAGAGCGAGCTCTCCATTTCGTTCGTTTTCTTGAAGATAGAAGAAAGAAAAAAATATGACAAGAAAGGAGAGAGCCAATGACGGGCCAGGGAATGACCCTTGGAAGGAGTAGACGGAGAAAACACTCTCACCTGTATAAAAGAACATTTGCTGTCCGCGTTGGTCATAGTGAGTTAAGACAGCAAGAAACCGAGTTGAAAGATATCCAAATTGAAGAAACATGGAAAAATGTTTGAAGGTAAGAGAGATGGAGAGAGAGAGAGAGAGAATGAATGTGTGTGAATGTGCGTATGCGAATGTAAGCGTGTGTGTGAGTGTTTGTGCCTGTGTGAGTGTTCGCGTGTGGGTGACAGAAAAGGAGAGAGACAGGGATTCTTCATTCATCTTAACATATTCAATGTTACCATTACGTTTTTTGTAGAGACTGTGAATATAGTTCATAAAGCAAGAATAGAACATTTCTAAATTAAAAGCGAATTTCACATTCCAAATTTGAGTTTGGAATATAATTAGATCATTTATGTACATCCAGATCTTATTATATATTACTGGATAGATCAGTTGCCGGATTTATTTAAACCTTTCAGCCTAACCCTAATCTTAGTTGAGGGTTTGTTAATATTTATATGCATCATCTTGAATCTCTGAAGAGACCCAAGTCTTACTTACTTTTTTCCTATTTAGTTCCTTTATAAGAAAAATTCTAATCTAATTAATGATAAAGAATCAATTCAACTTTCAAAATGGCTTATGTGTTGATTTTTAATTAATCTCAGGCCATTTTGAAGGTTGAATTGATTTTTTAATTAATTAGATTAGAGTTTTTCATATAAAAGAACTAATAGTAAAATAGTAAGTAAGACTATAATTATCTCTGAACTTCGAGATGATGCATAGTGCCGATTCATCAAAGTATAACAGAAAACAGACCAGTTGCAATGTAAAAAAAATAGGTGAATGACAAACTTAATTAAATAGATCATAAAAGCTTGACGTTTTTAACTTGAATTAAAATCAATATTACATGAAAGAAGGCTTAGTTTACTTTACTGTAGATATTAATTATCGTTTACGAAATAACTCTTGCTATTTTAAGAAGTCCACAGGTAAGCTAATTCTTTTTTTAATTTTATGTGAATGAAACTTTATCATCCTTAATAAATCATAAGAGTCATATTTCTACAGTAAATTAATACTAAGCATACGATACCCAGATAATGAATCACATGAGGATTTATGCAAAAAATTGTTACGCTATAGAATCAATTCAGAAAAATTTGTCAAAATAGTCTTCTATACTCATAAGAAAAAATGAAGTGACAGATATAATCGATAAAATTCAAATCTTTAAAGACTATAAGAATAATTATACCGGATTGATCTTAATTTGAGAATGAAGGCATAGTCTTCGAAATACGTATCCGGCGTTTCATACCACGGATGTTGTTTGTGGTTATGCATCCGAAACAGTCATTTATATGAAAGAAGGAGTGATTTGTGATAATTGAATTAATAAGTAAATCTTTTTTTTACTAATGAGTTAAATAAATGAATAAATAAAATAATGAAGTCCGACGATTTCCTTAATTATTTCAAGTTCATTCAATTACAGCAAACTTCAAGTTTCATCAGGACCTATTAGGGATTTTTTTAAATTTTAATTTAATTTAATTTAATTTAATTTTATTTTATTTTATTTTATTTTATTTATTTTATTTATTCATTTATTTAACTTTTAACTAAAGAAGATTTACTTATTAAACAGTCATTTGTTTACTTCAAAATTAAAGTTTCTCATACACTTTGAATAGATAAATTCATGTTCTATTAGTATTCGATAACATAAAGTTGTAACCGGTTAGATCAATATCGATTAAAAACAAGATTCAAAATAACATCAAGATTAAAAACTAGTACATATGTTTTTGTATGCTCTTAAATGCTATAAGCCATTCAGGCTCTTAAAGTGATGGCGTATATGTACGTAAAGCTGAAATAAACCAAGCGTGCATGTTTATCTGCTTGATGTAAATTAATATAAAATTGCTAGTATTGTTACATATGATAAAGAATGGTCCAACAATCAGCATATGAAAAAAAATTGTAAAATATATATTGATGAATGAATAAATATATATTGGCGAGACCAAAACAAAAATTATTTCAAATGGGTGTTATGCAAAATAACGAACCGGAAATGTGATAAAATTTATGCAAATTAGCTATGAACATACAGTATAGATGTGGGTTTTCGACGGTCGCCATTATTTGGATTAATCTGCTTGCAGTTATGTATGGCTTATTCCAAGACATTCTGGGGGAAAGTGTTTAATTTATGCAGAAAACAATTGCACAAAAGTTTTTGAATGGAAAATAGATATGATGTCTAGATTGTTAGTCATTATTAGTTTCCATATAATGAAAAAAATAATAAATAAATGTAATTAGATTCCATTCGAAAAATATTTTAGTTAGGAAATATTATACTCAAACTACAATTAACATCATGAGGTCATCAAGGAACAACAACATCGAACTAATATCAAACGGAATGCTGAGTTCTGAGTGTAATAGTGGAATTGTACATATGCATAGTAGTGAATGCTTATGTGTCTGAAGTGTAGGCGTATGTGTGCATGTGTTTTGGAAATGATTGGCGTATGTGTTTTGCAAACCGTGGTTAATGGATGAAGTTTGTAATACACAGGCCAACGATGAAGAATCATCTTGAATGAGTTTGCCTTATTCTTGATAGTGTGCTGAATCCGAATCTGCCTTTTAGATTTTTTCTATCACGTTTCCAAGTTATGCATATAGAAACTGCAATGTTAAAGTATTGGGTGTGAAGAGAAGCGGCTGCAATGTTAAAGTATCCATATTTTTGGCTCACAAGGAAATTTATCAGGCCCCAAACTCTGAATAATTTAAGTGTTTCATTGAAAAACAAAAAATCTGTGGGTGAAAGGAAAAAACTGAGCTTAGATACGGATTCAGCACAAGAAAAGCAAAAGAATTAGCTCTTAACGTTAAAGATGACTTTAAAAAGTTGTTTTTTTTTGTTGGTCTGTGTTATCTGTGAACATTTTATGCTGATATGCTTAAAGTGTATACATGCTTAAAGTGTATACATGTAATAGATATGTTGTGTGTGTGTGTGTGTGTGTGTGTGTGTATGTATGTATGTGCGTTTGTTTGTGTGTGTGTGTGTGTGTGTGTGTGTGTGTGTGTGTGTGTGTGTTCGTGTATGTGCGTGTGCGCATGAGTGGGTGCTTGTATTGTAGGTGTTGGTTATGTATTGTATGTGAACATTCGGATGTTTTCATAGATGCCTTAAAGTATATATGTGCAAGTATGTTGCTTAGACGAGTGAGTGTGCAAGTGTGTTATAGGTTTTTTGGGAGCCTCAACATCTAATCATTTGCGCCATTTCACCAGACGGTCTCGAAAACTAGAAAACCAACGTTCCAGCTCCCTCGGTCTGCAGCGTACATGTATATGTGCGTTTACCTGTATATATGCGTGTGCTGAGTGTGCATTTGTTATCTATTTGGCCAAGAAAATATAGTTTCTTATTCCTCTCTTTTGTAAGAAATGCTGATTTTTGAGTGATGGTCACAGTATCCATAGAAGTCACTAATACAAATCGAGAAGTTTATTGCAGTCGTAATATGAGAAAATTTACAATAGACACACCTAATTTCGGGTTGTCTTTTTAACGTAATTATCATTACTTTTTTTTAATCTTTTGCTTTGTAATGAGAAAGGCATGTAACATACATAAAGAAATATAGTCAAGCATATTTAGTCAAACATAAGAAATATAGTCAAATACGTACAAATACTGTATCAAAACCATTACATTTATTAGGCTTTTTAGATAAAAGTTTAGGATTCGAAAGAAACTTAGGGGATGTTTCTCAAGCAGTATCTCTTAAGATCATTTCCTGGGAGTATCTCACCATAGGCGGAATGCTCATTAGAAGCATGAGGCATGTGCATAGGGGCCCCGGGTCTTATGCAATAGCGAAGGAGGACACAATCTCCTGTGCCTCTCTCACAAAAGTTCCAGAAAAACATAGTCCCTCAGTGTCTCACACAACAATGTATATATTATACCCCCTCAAGATATTTAATAGCCATTCTGACTTCACTTGGTACCCTTAAAAACGGGATTTAAGAATAGTTTTAGTACGACAATTTTTACATCGTATAGTTTGATTGCTGTTCATATGTAAAGAGACTCTTAATAACTTTAATTTTAGATAATTTTAAACCAAACGTATTTAATTATCGCAGTATCAGAACTCATAAACTATTGTAAAAACTAAATTAAAAAAATTCAACATGCAGATGTTGAATTAAGAACATGGGAAGGCGGTTTCTTTGCCGCCTTTACATTTAATACGTTCAGACTGCGTGTGGCTGAGCACAAGTTCCTTATTCCAGTTTTTGGCCGGGTGTTTTTTCCCGCACAAATTGATGTGTAAGATAATAATTCTACTTCCGCAAAGCCAGAAAAAAAAAGCGAATAATGCTAACAAATCTCCAGTAGTGAATAAGGAAAAAATATTAATATCACGTCTACAATTATTAGGCTTCTTTTTTTTTTTCTTGCAGTACTAGAATTTACTGAAGGGTTAAATAAGCCTTTTAAATATTGGTTTCTTCAAATAATTGATGATCGAAGAAATGTAATTCCTAGTTTTAAAAAACTGTGATTTAAAGGGAAAAAACCGGAATCACCATTATTAAAGTAAATAAATTCTCTTGACAATGAATTTTTTTTTCTAGAAATTAAAAACTCAATTTTTCAAGTACTGAAAATTGAGGTTAATATTCCATTAATCATGTTCACTTGTAACACGCTAGACCGAGTTGTTCCTTACATTTTAGCCTTCCTTTACGGTCATTTCTGACAAGTCCAAGGAATCTTCATTACATTTAATTGCACGTCGTGTCTAATCTGATTATCTAAATTTCCTTCTACACGAAATTGAAACTTTTTTTTTTTAAATTTACGGATATGGGTAAGAAAAAGAAGTTCATGCCTCTCCTGTTTGAATCCTGACTTACTATATTTCATTTGAAAGTCACACATGTCATAATTCTGAAAAGCGGTTTTTTTTAAATATAAAAAATAGACTTAAGTTCCTCCGTAAACTATTATAATAGGTTATTGCTATTAATTATAAGTTATTACGGACATAAATTCTTGCGCTGCATTTTTATATTTTGCAGATTGTCACCATTTTCCTAGTGGTCGGAGTGACGATGACCACGGCAATGTACGGTGGGGGCGGCGTGGCTGGAATTACTGATGGGGGTCCGTTGACTATCCCCTATCCCGTCAAGATACCTTTCGTTGGCGACTATGGTCAAGAAGGTTACCGTTACTATAGTAAAGGCAAAGGCTACGGGAAAAAGAAATACGGATACGGTGGATACGGGAAAGGTGTCCTCGTCAGTGACGGTGGACCTCTCACCATTCTTCAGCCAGTAACTTGGTAAGAAGACACAAACATATATGCTAATAATATTACACCAAAATTATATGAATACGCATAAATATTTAGATTTATTTTATTTTTAAAATAAAAACGATTAATTTAAAATTTAAATTAGTCATACATTTCTAGCCTTTTTTTAATGTAGCTTATCTATCTATCTATCTATCTATCTATCTATCTATCTATCTCTCTCTCTCTCTCTCTCTCTCTCTCTCCTTCGCTCTTTATCGGTCTGTCAAGTAGGTCAATATCAATGGATTTTAATGAAACCTGATTTTTTTTAAATAAAAAGTAGAAGTTCAGGATTTTCATCGACGAAGTATAAAAAAATTCTTTAAAAAGCTGTAAGTATTATACGTTAAAAGCCCCCCCCCCCCCTTAAAAGAGCTGTAATAATTTTTAAGCAATTGTTACAAGATTTAATTTTTATTTATATTAACGTATCCCCCAACATTAAAAAATATAATCTTGGATATGTACACTGATTGGAAGAAAATAATTGGACACTTTCGATTTTAGACGTTTTATCGAATTTCTAAAAATACTTGACGAATTAACCTGAAATTTCAGGGGTGTAAAAAGTATGTTACACCTCATATATTTCAGCGAAGGTTTTCTCCCGAAGGCAAATAGGGGACCAGCAAAGAAGTGAACCAAAAAAAAATAATGTTTGGAATCACCCTGTAAAAAATAATGCTTGAAATGCATTGTAGCTGTAGCATATGCTTAAGAGGCTTGTTTTACTTTTCTGTGTTCATTTGTAGGAGAATAGCACGTATATTCATGGAGACAGAAAGGTTTCTTTAAAAAGGTCGAAATGTTTTCGTAAGTTTTTTGTTTATAACACGCAAGATTTTCAACCCAATGCAATGCCATTAACAGGAAACTTGACAAACTACAGTACATACAACACCCTACAATCAGAATAGAAAAATATTAAATATTTGATGAAATATGAGCATTTTTACTAAATAATGTTTAACTGCGCATGCGTTACCAAATTGTCTTTTGCATAATTTATTAGCCAAATGTATAGAGCTACTCTTATAAAAAGCCCAAGCAAATATTGTGAAAATTGAGAAAGATATCGCCGATAGAATGACTTGAATTTCAGTTGCTCTCAAAAATAAACAAAACGATAAGGGGCTTTCTACAAACTTTTATTTTTGGATCGGACACCAGTATCAACTTCTTCTTCTTAAGCTGATATGAAGTCAATATGAAGTCAATATTTTTTCATGTCAGCGTAAGGAGAAGAAGTTGATACTGGTGTCCGAACCAAAAATAAAAGATTGGAGAAAACCCCTTATCGTTTTGTTTATTTTTGAGAGCAACTGAAATTCAACTCATTCTATCGACGATATCTTTCTGAATTTTCAAAATTTTTGCTTGTGCTTTTTATAAGAGTAGCTCTATACATTTGGCTAATAAATTATGCAAAAGACAATTTGGTAACGCATGCGCATGCGTAGTTAAACATTATTTAGTAAAAATGCTCATATTTCATCAAATATTTAATATTTTTCTATTCTGATTGTAGGGTGTTGTCTGTACAGTAGTTTTTCACGTTTCCTGAAAATGGCATTGCATTGGATTGACAATCCTGCGTGTTATAAACAAAAAACTTACAAAAATTTCAACCTTTTTAAAGAAACCTTTCTATCTCCATGAATATACGTGCTATTCTCGTACAAATGAACACAAAAGTAAAACAAGCCTACAGCTACAATGCATTTCAAGCATTATTTTTTACAGGGTGATTCCAAACATTATTTTTTTGGTTCATTCTTTGCTGGTCCCCTATTTGCCTTCGGGAGAAAATCTTCGCTGAAATATATGAGGTGTAACACCCTTTTTACACCCCTGAAATTTCAGGATAATTCGTCAAGTATTTTTCTAGATATTCGGCAAAACGTCTAAAATCAAAAGTGTCCAATTACTTTCTTCCAAGCAGTGTATAGTATACGTATACAGGATGTTCACTAAACATATGAAAATTCAAGGTGTGATTTCTTTGGATTTTTTTTTTAAGAATCTTCGGTCCTTTGATGATTTTCGGAATGCTACTTTGTTTCAACTGCGAAAAACACGCTTAATTTTTAAAATGTTATTTTATGCATTCCTTGTATTTAATTATTGTTTAACCTTCAATAAGAAATTCTAAGTAGTTTGATATTTTACATTTTATAATGGCAAAATAATTAAATACTTTTTATGTCATTATTATATCACAATTCGTAATTTTTTTCATCATTAAATTAGATTTTTTTTGATCATTATTTGTGGTTGAGTTTAAGTAATTGAATGAGCGACACCTGGCGGAGAAAGTGGAAAAAAAACTGGTAACCTTCGATTTATGGATTTACCTAAGCAAATAACGTTCATTTATTAGCTCATCGTATATGATAGCAATTTCTCGTCATTTCTATTTTTGTGTATTTATTTAACAAGGACTCTGAATACATAAATAAATTTTTTTCAAGAAATAATGGTCTATAAAAACTTTTAGATATTGATGCAGAACGATTGTGACAATGGAGTTTCTATTTTTCTGTTTTTTAATAGGCTTGGAGGCCCTCCTGACGATTACATGTATTACTAAATATCTGGAGATTCGCAAAATGGGACCTGTAATCATCATTCACTTTGCAGAAATTCGACACATCTTTATGAGAAATTTCTTCAAGAATCTTCAAAACAAACATTAAAGAAATGCTATCATTCCTCAGAGTTTACTCACTAAATTTATTGTTTTCTGTTCGTGTTCGTTTCTGTCATTGTGTTTGTGCTTCATTATGCAATCCCTCAACAATACTCAGTATTATTTCCTCTTCTTTTCGTTTCTCCATGTCCTTGTCATCGTTCGTGTCCTTGCTCCTTGTATGTCTTGTATGAAGTGTGCGTGACGTGTAAATTTGTAAAGAATTTACGTTTCCATGTCGTATTATAGAAGAAGGATGAATGAATGAGTTTGTGATTTGTCCTTTGTCTTAGATATTCATACAAAAAAAAACAAGTATTGTGTGCAAGTGATAGTCGTGAGCGTATGATGGATAATTGTAATTGTAAATGATTGCAAGTTGTTTTCGTCCTGTGTTTGTTGGGTGTAAGTTTGTATGTAAGGAATGAATGAAAAATGACAGCATGAAAGGATTAAAAAAATAAAAACAATAAACATTTAAATCTTATACCTTTGTCTGCGGCATGAGTGTGGGTTGTATATCTTTTGTGAAGATGTCCGGCCCGTTTGTGTTGTGTTGTTATTAGTCTATTTTCCTTGGCAATGATATCCTTTTCTCCCAGCTTCCTTTCTCATCTTTAATTTTCTCTTCCTTCTTTCTACAAAGCCTTTCTTGAGATAAGCGGTTATAACGGTAAGTTTACACAAGAAATTTTCCTCCAACTAAATATATAAAGCCATTTAATATTTTACTAAAATTTAAAAAAAAAATCAGCATAATATTTTTCTCTCTCAGTTATTGTTCTGGAATATAATCTTTAAATTTTCTATCTCCAGAAATGCTCATGTTTGTTAGCTTTATGTCCTAGTTTCCTTGTTCGTTCCTTTATGTCTCATTGTTTGTCTGTCCGTCCAATCATTACTAGTCATGTCCATGTCTTCAACGTGATGTGTGTCTATGTTTTATGTACCATGTACATTTATATACGTAATTTCATATCATTATCATGCTTTTGTTATACGTTTTATGTATATATATATATATTCGGTGGGTCCATCCGTGTGTTGTATGTTATCCATGTATAGTGTACATTTTGTTGTTATTATAAATGTAATTTTCGTTAAACTACTTAACTGTTTTTGTACCTATATTCGTTACGTGTTGTGTGTTTTTATGTGTATGTCTGTACCTTATATGAATGACAGGTTTATAATAAGGTGCGAATGAATATGTGTTTTTATATGTTGAATATATGGCTGTAGGTGTAAATGTGGTCAAATATGTGGATGAATGATTGATTAATGCGTGCCGATAAATGGTTTTCGAATGAGTAGTGTGTTGTCGTTGTTATCGAATTATTGTTTTCTTTGTAAATAATATTTGTTATTTCATGTATTCTGTGCATGTTTTGTAAATAAAATTGTTATGTCTTAATTAAAATAATTATGTTATTTCTCTTAAAATTTAATCACAGGTCTGCAACATAAATATTATAATGTAGTTTAGAAGAGTTAAGAAAATAGGAGAATTCGCAGAGTCAAAAAATGCAGATATAATCTCGCTTGTAAATAGTCGTACCACGTGACTGTAATAAAAACTAATAAGACGCTTCTGTAGATTACTTGATTAGCAAGCTTACTATCTATAGGTGGTGTTTTCCCAATATCTGTTCAATTAGACTTGGGCTTTTTTATTTAATAAGAATCACATAAGCCCAATGAAATTCTTTCCATCAACTTCATAACGATATTAACCGGCATTTATAAGAACATTGTCATAGAATTACATAATTGTGACAGGACAGTCAACCTTGGCAGTCAACATTTAACACATTATTTATAGTGACAGTCATTTAGTTACCTTTTTGGAAGCTTTAATCTCATGTTCATGACAAAGCACTTTGTCAACTACAAAACAATTTTAGTAGAGTATAATGAATAGGATTTATTCTAGTTTGCAGTGAATAGTTTAGAATGTGATCGCGTACATATTTAGCAAGAGAATTTCTTGATAATTTTCATAGAATTTAATAATAATAATAAATTAAAAGACATATCAAAATGAATGCACACTTATAATCTGTTCTTTGTAAAATGTTACAGTACAATCTTCTCGCTGAAATAAAACAAAACCAAAGGAGTGATTAAAGAAGTCAAACCTTATACTTTGCTTTGTTAATAGGGCAATTTTAAGTCTAATTAAAGTGAGTGATTTTATCAAATGTTGTCTCGTCCTTACTTAGAGATGAGAGAAAAACGGAGAAGGTTGTCCCACTTTGTGATACCTCAAAACGATCTTGCAGAAATAAATTAGTAAAATCTGCGTCTTTATTAGAAGATAGGCATGCATAGTAAATAAGTAGAACTGCAGTAAGCTGAATTCGGAATAGGCCGTAATGAGCAATAAGTGATAAAGAATTTGATAAATTATACATGATTATTGATTTGCTAGGTTACTAAGTCCCATATCGAGCACATATCTCCGAAACTAATGGACGTACACGCGTCTAAATTGTAACGATTGACGGGCTATGTGCTCCCAGTAAACTGTCCAAGTTTCGTGGAGCTACGTGGCATAAGAGCTGAGTTGCGAACAAAAGTTGGCTGCGTTTTTTTAAAACAAAGAATTTTAGAGTGCAGAAAACTTCTACTAACCCTGGCTCTTTCTTTAGAAAACCTGATCTCCAAAACTTAGTTTTTATTTTAAAAATGCAGGAGGCCGTTTTCACGTCCATATTTCCTATTAATTCGTAAGAACTTAACCTCGTTAGATTTATACTTGCAAGTTCTACTTTCAGCTGGTATTAGTTCTTTCCTGTCTCACCTGTCGTCGCTGTAACTGTCCACAGCAGAGAATGAAATCAGAAAACTAAGAAAACTTGCGCACAAGGAATAGAAAACTAGCAGCTTTCTTCAGGAATAGAAAATCAGAGTTCGAGAATCACCTGCAAGGTCAACGACCTGAAGAACTGAAAATATAATTTATCTTGATATTTTTTATTACTATCTAATGTTAAACTGAAAACATGAAATGTAAATTATTCCCAAAATCCTGTGCAATTATTTATTGCTGTTTCATTTATCTTGTGCAATTATTTATTGCTGTTTCATTATTTACATTTCTTTAAAAAATAATTGTCTGCTTGTAAATTTTTGCTATTTGTCAAATTGTGGTATACCCCTAACAATTCGTTGATTAAACAGAGCAAACACCTGAAGTTTACATACATGTCATAATATAAAATGATTGTGACCGCCGAAATGATCACATTTAAAGTGGGGATTCTTGTGTGAAATGGCGTATGATGCAAATAAAATAACGGGCGTTGTTACTATTGAAAGTTTGATTTAATCTTCTAATTAATGATGAATATTTACATTCGGTATATAACTGATGAAATTTAAAGATTCCGTGAGCTACATTTGAATTAGTTCGTACGATTTTCTGCAACCCAGAAAATAACAAAATTAATCTTAATACCCATAAGATAGAAATAATTCTTAACAATTTCTAAAATAATTACTTACACAACATTTGCCCACTTCGCCATGGTATCGTTCGACCAGGGGGGCGAAGCTTACAGCTTTTCCAGTCTTTCAAAATAGCCGCCTAACTTGACCGCTGGTGAAATTCAAACGTGAGCGAGTTGTTGGAAAAGAAATCAGCCAAGTCAACTTTATCTAAGTAAATAATCAAATTAGCAAATACTGAAAGGAGAGAGAGAAACAGACTAAATTTAACATGATTAACTTAAATTATGTTAGCGCAATTAGCGTGATTAAAATATTTTAGTTGTTTCAAAAATATAAACAAACTACTGTATTTAACAACCCAATTCACATAAGCTTTCCGTCCCTCGGTCCCTCTGTATTGATATAATCAGTTTGTTTCTCATATACATGTACTATTATACAGAATCGTATTTTAACAATTTACACAGTTAATAATCATTACATTGTTGCGGTTTAATTCCAGGGATTATTAAGCAATGTTGACTACCATTATTAATTGACATTGTTAGGGAAATATTGAATGATTAAGCTGGAAAGCTTATTTTGCAGCTATGAACATGCAAAAAAATATTTCCCATGTTCATAATCCATTTTGTAAAAATGAGACTGGCGCATTTTCTAAAAAACTTGTCTAAAGCAGTTTCAAAGGAGAAAATGAAGTATGTAAAACGCCAAACTAAAATCTCAATGTAATTTATAAAAATAAAACGATTCTTTCTGTTAATGATGTTGATCTTATGGATTCCAAAGTAATTAGCTTATAAATTAATAAAAAAAAGTCATGTCCATTAAACATGTGTTTAATTTATTGTATCAGTTAAACTGAAGTTAAAATACAGCCCTAATGTAAAATTTATCAACTGGAAACAAAAAGATAAGCAAAATGCTGATACTACTGAAACGTCTAAAGCAAAATCCCAATAGTAGACTAAAGAGTCGTCTGCTATTCTAAACCTATCTAAAGCACTAGATAATACTAGTATTATCTAGTGCTTTAAACCCATCATGGCAGCAGCGCCGCCCTGGCGAGCACTAAAACCACGCAGACTGGTAGTGGTACGGAGTTTCCACCTCTGGTTTAAGGTAACACATCCATCTCTATGCGTTCGACCAAAAGTGCTTATACTCTGTTCAACGAAAGAAAAACTGGATGTTTAACAACTGAAATTGGAAATTTAACTGGACACGCCCAGTTTTTCTTTCGTTGGACAGAGTATAATTCTTAACAAAAATTATCTTAACAATAGAGCGATATTCGTCTCGAGAACTCGATACACTGTGAGCAAAATCATTGTTGCATATGGCGATAACAATGATACCTATACTCTGTCCAACGAAAGAAAAACTGGGCGTGTCTAATTAAATTTCCGATTTCAATTGTTAGACATTGTTGTTAAGTAAAATTAACAATCGCTAACAACTGAAATTGGAAATTTAAATGGACACGCCCAGTTTTTCTTTCGTTGGATAGAGTATAATCAGTTGTGAAATAAATATGAAAAGCATTTGTTTTTTTTTTTGTTGTTGTTGTTAATATTAAGAAGTTAAAAATTTGAATCAACTTTGAAGAATGAAATGTACATTTTGCTCCATCCCTGCAATAATCCTAAAAATTTACCTCAAGCGTTAACTATAGAAATCTCTAAAGGATATAAGTGGCTTCATACAAAAGCAAGGTTACGGTCTAAACCTTAACATCTTATAAAAATACATTCGTATAATGTATCGAGCGGTTTACGAGTAACGCGTTCGAAGTTCGACTTATTAATTCTATTTTCTTATATAATTTTTATTATATAAAATAAGTCCGATTATTTACAGTTTCATGCAACCTTATTGCCAAATGTTCATGATTTTCACCGAAAGTCACCCAGATGGCTGGATTTACAGTTTCGTGCAACCTTATTGCCAAACGTTCATGATTTTCACCGAAAGTTACCCAGGCGAACTCCTTTCACAAAATTTTTCGACTCGTGAACCTCTTTCACAAAGATCTGAGTAGCGCGAACCACTAACTTATAAATATATAAACATACATGCATATAATACAATAATCCACCATTACAGAAAAATTTTGGCGAACCTCCTAGAGCATAAAATAGATGACTATGTCCAAAAGTTTATGGGTAGCTATTAAATTAAATTAGAATTAATAATTAAAAAAGACGAACGCAAATGTCAGTTTGGTCAAATTGTGCAAATTATTTTTAGCAGAACTGATTTTCATAGTTATAAATCAAATCATAACTTTATATACTGCTTGTTGAAGCTAATTAAATCAACGTTTCAATCCAATATTTCATTTATAAAATTTCATAGAATAGCCAGAATAATTTATTGATTTATTTTACACTGTGTACAATCAATGGGAAAATCGTATAATACGTCCTCCTTTCTTTCAAATAAGTTTTCAAGAACAAAAGATTTCAATAGACTTTTCTGGGTTAGGAGAAAAGCACGCGTTCTTCGCCCAGTTCAAATTACAGTTATTACAGCTTATTCGATAAGTCTAACGTTTCATGTGAAATTAACATATAGCCTAATTATAATTAAAAAAGAAACATGGCTAAAAGATTGCGAACACCATTCACAAGCTCAACAAAAATTTTTTTGCTTAAACTTTCATCAAGTTGAACACTTTTTTTGTTAATCTTTTAAAAATCTATTTCATCTGTTAGGAATGTTTAATTGGATCGATTATGTCAACATTTCAGAATGCATAATTAGCAACTGTATGGAATGTGAAATTATCTTTGGAAGGTTAGACGTGGAAGCGGCCTGTCACGAACATTGGTTAATGAAGTTTACTCTCATTTTGCTCAAAGACTGGATCTAGAAATTTATGATTATCTTTTTATTTTTTTTGCCTCATATCGACTTCTTAGATTTATCTTTGGCCTCCGCCCTATTATCAAAAAAACGAATACTATAGTTTCCTATTAAATACAGACAAATGTACGCAGAGCTGAGGGAGTTTAATAAATATTCATGTTCTTAAGAACCAAATTCTACAAGGTTGTCTTTTAATAAATAGAGAGCTTTAAATTCTCTTTACCTGCTTAATAAAGAGTATGAAAACAATTTTAATAATAATTTTACCGAATCTGTGTACTTTCTGTAATTAGCTCATCTTTAAACGAACATTCATTTCTGGAGATAATAAATTTGATTTACGTTCATATTAACAATAATGGTTTTAACAAGATACTTATTTGCCGACGGTAAGTATTGAAATAGATGTCACCGAAATGTTGAATGTAATAAAAACCTTAAATATTTTTATTATACAAGTACAAATTATTTTAAAGTGCGAATCTAAATACAAGGGTAGTTCAAGGATGATCTAGATTTTCGCAATATAAAATTGAGTAATAAATCTAGCATATTACATTTTTTAGGGAACATTACGTAATCGTTTTTGAGTATCCCGCAATCCGAGGCCAATGAGAGACAGGCCAAGGCACCCAAAAGTCATCTGATCATTGGGGTCCGAGCAGCAAGCCATCCTTCATTATTTTCAACAAACGAAAAAACGCTGATTGTTAAAACCCAAGATGGAGACAATGAAGGATGGATTGTTGCTCGAACTCCGATGATCATGTGACTTTTGAGTGCCCTCGAACTCGTTGGCCTCGCCGCAATCGCCATGAGGTATTTGACGCATGCGCAGCAGCTGCAGCAAACATTGTAGTATGAGAGTGTCTGTAGTTGTGGGACAGCGGTTCATCTGTCTGGAACTCCCGATGTTTTTTAAGCGGCCCAAATGAATGAACAATCACTGTGAGCCAAGTCAGGATTGCAAGAGGTATGGGGCAACACTTCCCGGCCCATTTTGGCAAAAGTAGTGGCTGCTGTCAATTCATCATGTGAGGCCGGGCATTGTCATAGAGAAGAATGACATTTCCAGACAACATCCCGGGACTTTTCTCGTGAATGGCATTGCGTACGACATTGTGAAGTAAATTGATTGATTTCATCCGAGTTTCTTCACAAGTCCTGTGTTCCATTTATGTTTCGTCCTTCAACTTTTACTTTATCAATTGGGTGACTTTTTTCATTGGTTTATATTATTTCTTTTAATTTATTTGTCTTCTTTTAATTAAAGGAGTGTTATTCATCTTAATTAATATATAATTAAACAGAATTCTTTATGCTGACATTCCTTGGCGATGTCGAATCATAACTTAGCTGAGCCAAAAACAAAATAACGCATTAATGTTTATTAGATCTTCATTTACCGCACCCCAAACCAAAGATGAATCGTAACGGTGGCACGTCCCTGGACGAAACTCACACGACGAATAACTTTGAAGAGGCGATGGGATATTGTTTGTCTGAACACAGAAGCTGAAGTCCCCTCGCTGATTTCGCTCCGGCAGCTGATGAGAAAAATATTGAGACGTTGAATCGGGTAAAACCTCCTGGAAACGCCAAATATCTTTGTAGAATAGATACTACGAAGTTTACCCTGACACGTGGAGAAACGTAATTCCAAAACGTCGCTTGGATTACAAAGACGTCGCACAATTACTCCGCTGAGGTGACGATTACACATCGACAATATACTTACAAGGGAACCCCACATAGCCTAGCCGCTTTAACAATGTCGTCCTTGTATGCTGAAATTTTTTCGTTTTTGCGGTTTATTTTGAAAGAAACACAATTTCGCACTCTCTTATTTTGCAAGCATCTATAGTAGCTTCAGATGAGTAACATATTTCAATTTGGTGGAAATCTGTGACATACATGTTCGAGGGATTCCCTTGTTACTTGTAAACGTGGAAATTTTAACACTCAACATCGACAGCAATTGGACACTAGCAAATATTACGTTTTCACATACGTTAAGAATCACTTCAGATTGGACCGGGCAAACACAAAAAGAAATGCATATCACATTATATCACACAAACACAAACACTTTGCGCTGACGTAGTCACGCACAAGAACACTGCCGCAAATCACTTGGCCGAAACATTGTGGAGCACAACACACTGGAATAGCACGTAAGCTATCAGGATCACTTTCGCACACTTGGCTTACACAACAAAATATTGGCACTTAATAATTGGACCAATGGTTTACAAAGGTCAAACGAAACGCAGTTTATCAACCAGGTTTAAAGAACACATAGACCACAGAAGATTCGGGAGAAGCAACCTTTCCGCCATAGCAAAACACTCCATCGAAACTGGACATGATTTTTCTATCGATAATTTAAAATTGTTACATTCAATAAATAAAAAACACCTGCTGGACGCTTTTGAAAGTATGGCCATACAAAAAACCAATAATAATTTACTACTAAATTCAGACTCAGGTCCCATTGGCGACTCAGCATTAATCCAATGGTGGACCCAACTGCCCAATCATTAATTTGTCCCCTTCTGGTGTAATTTCTCTGATTGGCTTAAAACCGTGGTCTTTTCGCTATAAATATTCAGTTTTTCCGTTTTCAAGTCAGTTCACTCGGTTCCTCCTAGTGTACTCCTTGGTCCCTGCTGAATGATGATAGCCTTGCTGTCGAAAAGCGCTTCCAGATGCAGGTTGTATTTTTCCTTAATTTTTGTTGTGGTGAAAGAGTTTTTTATTTCTTTTATTTATGTTCATTATTTTGGCATGGGAATTAATATCAGAAAAACCAAAGTGATGAAAATTAGTAAGAAGCTTTAGACGATGAACTTAAGTTTGAATGGGCAGTTAACAGTTCGAATTTAAGATGCGTAGGAAATATTGAAATACCAAGTAACGCTGGATAGTTGTAATGAAGAAAGAAAAAACACCTCTTGTACACACAGTTAAAGACTTTAATGCACCGTATACGCATTTCCGTCATCTTGTAGCCATCATTCAGCGGAGTACAAGGAATACAAATACAACAGGCTCAATTTACATATATACTGTATGGGGCAATCCGGACAGAAAACCAGAGAGCCATGATAAACTAAAGTAAAATATTACAAAAGCCAAAAGTAAAAAAACTAAGGAAACAAAATTACAGAAGCCAATCAGGAGGGAGCTTGAGAGCCGACAGAGTAAAATTAAATTGAATATAATCAAATAATACCGGATGTTTAATTAAGTTGAAACAATTTTGAATCACCAAGGGGATCTTAGTCGCTATTGAGAAGTAATCTCGGGTCTTTCTTCTTTATTTCAAGGGTTTCGTACGCATCCCAGTACAGGGTGATCCAAAAATCAAGAAAAACTTTAAAACTCACTAATTCTCATATGAATACAGATAAAATATTCTGTTTGAACAGAAAAGATTGAAATGAAGTCGCATTTTTTTTTCGTAGAATTGTTCTAATTAATGCTAGAATTGTTCGGTTTCTGACCAACAGATGGTATTGTCAGATTGCAGACATCAGTTTACGCAAACGGTAAGACCAACAAATAACTACCACTATCTGCTTCTGAAATAGCGTTTGCAGCGAGTGCTGCTCTTTTATACCGCTGAAAATGTGCACACACTGATGTCTGTAACCTGACAACGCCATCTGTTGGTCAAAACCTGAACAATTCTAGCATTAATTTAATTTGTTTCTGTGCAAACAGAATCCTTATCTTCATTCTTGTGCAAAATATCGAGTTTTAAAGTTTTTCTTGAGTTTTGAATCACCCAGTAGTTCTTATTGATTTACCGTAGTAGTTTAAGGTTTTCGTTTTGTGTTATATGTCCAGTCTCCAGGAGGTGCTTGCCTACTGCCTATTTGTCCCAACGTCCATATGTTTTGTGTGCCATATGTTATGTGTGGCACCGCATTCCTTTTGATTCCCAGATTGTAACGTCGGTGGGGTGTTGTCTTTCGGATTGCCCAGCAGAATCTTCAATGAATTGGGGATTCTGTAGGCCAAAGTTTTATCATACTTTTTAAAAATATCTTGTAAACCTTTAATTAACGTTCTGTAATTTTGTCACCTTAGTTTTTGACTACTGGCTTTTGAAATTTGTTACATAGAATTTTTACCATTGGCCCTCCTGTTTGGCCCAAACTATATATAAATTGAACTTGTTTTATCTGTGTTCTTTGTGTTCCCTGATTGATGGCCACAAAGTGACCAAAATGCATAAATAGTGCATTAAATTCTTTATCTGTCTTGACAAGAGGTGTTTTATCTTTCTTCACTAGGAAGTATTGTCAACGAAGATTGTAATTCCGATGACGAGATCTAGGGCCGAATCGCGATGGCGAAAGTGGCATTCCAGAAGTATCGGAGACTGTTATGTGGTCCTAAAAATTTGGAACTCCGAAAAAGACTGATGAAACATTTTGTATGGACTGTAACATTATATTGGTCAAAATCATGGACACTTAGGAAGACTGACGAAAAAGAAGTGGAAGCATTTGAAATGTGGGGGGAAATACGTACATCCCCCAACGGCAGCATTGGTTTCAAGAGTCTACCGAGAGCACCAACTTGACGGCATTACCTCCCACCATGAACAACGCAGTGGTCGACCACACTTTCTCAATGAAGGGACCAACGGCGTCTGAGTAGGATGGTCACTGCTAACAGGCAACTGACACTACGCCAGATGACATCACATTTTAACCAGGGTGATATTAGAACTGTATCGATGTGAACTGTGCAACGAAATCTGGTGTCCATGGGATATGGAAGCAGAAGGCCCACGAGGGTCCCCTTGCTAACAACAAGACATCGTCAGCAACGTCTCTCCTGGGCCCATGAACGCATCGACTGGATACTTGACAACTGGAAACGTGTGACCTGGTCTGATGAGTCTCCATTCCAGCTGATACGAGCTGATGGTAGGGCACGAGTGTGGCGCAGATCTCATGAAGGCCATGGACCCAAGTTGTCAAGCATGCACTGTGCAAGCCGGTGGTGGCTTCTTTATAGGCAATTGGGGAAGCTATACAGTCGGAATGGTTGGCAATGTCTTCAGATGTCTTCCACCAACTTGTGGAATCAATGCCACGTCGCACTGGGGCACTTCGCCGGATTAGGGGAGGTCCCACGCGTTATTAGGTGCTATCCCATAACTTTTGGCATGTGAGTGTATAATCACAAAGAAGAAAACACAACTTTTTGTCCACATTAGAAAACCGTGTGCGCACTTCGACTACCGTTTTAGTCATCAATCAGCGGAATACAAGGTACAAGGAAGGAAACAATAAATTAAATTGAAAAAAAAAACAAAGTTAATGTGAACAAGAGGTTGTGCTCTTTACTTTGTGACTTTTGATGATGATTAACCACACTCTGGATAATTATCTGGAACATCATTTTGACACAAGATTTTAGGATTCATAAGGGTTCATTATCCTCCTTGGATGATGGAAGAACAGGAACTACGAGGGCGTTTTGAAAAGTAATGCCTCCATGGCTGTAACTTTTCTATTTGTTAACCGATTTTCAAAATTCTTTTTGTATCTTATACTCACATTTGTCCTCTATGTAATGCCCTATTCACTTTTCGACATAGTCCCTATCCCTTTCCACGCATTGCGCCAACGCGTGACTAGTTGGGTGAACCCGTCGGAGAGGAATTCCGGAGTTGTTGTCGACACCAGGATTGAATGGCTGCTTTGGACCCTCTTCTGGAGTACGATAACGTCCGCCCGCACACGAGTCGCCACACACCAGAGGCGTTGCACCGCCTACAGTTCAAAGATGAATGACTGAAGTTCAAAGATGAAAGACTTTGCACCTTGCCACTTTCACCGCTTCCCAAAGAAGAAAGGGCCCCTTAAGGGACATGAGTTGGTTCTGACGGCGAGGTAAACACAGTCATTCAATCCTGGTGTCGACAACAACTCCGGAATTCCTCTCCGACGGGTTCACCCAACTAGTCACGCGTTGGCGCAGTGCTTGGAAAGGAATGGGACTATGTCGAAAAAGTGAATAGTGAATTACATAGAGGGCAAATGTGAGTATAAAATACAAAAAGAATTTTTGAAAATCGGTTAACAAATAAAAAAGTTACAGCCATGGAGACCTTACTTTTCAAAATGCCCTCGTATCTGTTCTTTGCTATCGTATTTATTGTTTCTTCATCCGATTTGCCATTTTCCTTTTGTTATATCAATATCATCATCGAATCTAAGTTGTATTTGTCTTAAGAACGAAAGCTATATTTTTCTTAAAATTTTGTATTACCTGAAATTTACATAAAAATTCAGTAGGGGAGACCGGGGCAGGATTACACACTTTTTATTTTATTATTATTTTATATTTAGTAATAAAATTATTTCACTAAATTTTCATATCCATTCATTAGTTAAACTTTAAGCTACTGTATGGTGCCTTTAACTTATTTTAAATTTATATTATTTTCAAATTAAAAATAGTTTTTTGGTGTAATCTCACCTGTGTAAACTTGCCCCATAGCTGGTGCAGGTTTACACAATGTTTGTTGTATGTTTCCACACATTTAAAATAATGAAATATAAGGTTTATTAGAAATAAAATTCAAATAATTTGCAATATTTATTAGTTCGTTTAATTCAGTGAGCACAAGTGAGTCAGGATACACACATATCAAATATAGCATACAAATAAAAATTGTTACCAAATATGATAAAAGTTTATATGATATACAAAATATACTGAATTACCTGTTGTAATACAGTGATCATGTGCCCACCTCTTAGACTGTGTGCATGGTAGGCATTGTTGTCCAGGTTTTGACTTTTTATATGGCCTCAAACAGTGTGTAAATCTGCTCCGCGCTTCCTGTGTACACTTGCCCCATCGCCGTGTTTGGTTTACAACTAAGCCTCTAAGCTTTGTTCTTAAGGTTAACAATCAACTCAATAGCTTAAAATAACCGTAAAAGAACGGTCTAACAGGACAACCAATAATGAATTACGATGATCTAATGGTGAAACTCCTATAACTGTCAATACATTAGTGGAAAAATTTACTTATCAGAAGAAAAATTAGAAAAAATTGTCTTTTTCACTTTTCTCACACACGACTGACTCCAAACTGTTGTGAGGATACATGGCGATGGTAACGTTTCTCCTGACTCAAAGGCGGCGCACAAAATAAATGTTGTTTTTTCTGGTCCCCCTGTAATAAGATGATTTTACATGTAAAATTTACTAAGGGGGCTGGGCATGAAAAAAACGCATATTAAGCGTTTTCTTAGTACGTGTTTTATACTGTGTATCAATTCCGCAACTTATTTTTGTCAAACGGTACAGGATAAGTGCTAAATTTTTGTGAGAAGAATTTTAAATTGCAAAAGATGAAGTGGTGAATATATTTTAACTCTACGAGGGTCAGTTTTAACTCTTTTCTACATATCCTCCATCTAATGCGACACATTTTCCCAAACGATAGTTGAGCTGGCAAAGACCGTCTTTGACGAAGCCTTCTTTTCGGTTCTTGAGAGAGAGTTCCACCTCAGTAATCACCTCGTTGTCGTCTTTGAAGCTCAGCAACGAAGTGAACAGCAACTTGAACAACTGCAGCATCCCGATCGAAGTCTCCTTTCGGTGGGCTTTCTGCACTGGCGAGAGCAAGCGTGGGACCCAGAGCGCAGCGACATGTGAAAATTGTTATGAAGGATGTTGCAAAGTGACCCAAAGCTAATGTGAACCTTCTGTACTATAGCCTCGAGCACCAGAGCCTCCACTTCTACCACAATTCCTGGTTCTTCACTGAGGGACGGTCGTCCTGTTCGTGCTTCATCCTGCAGGCGTCGGTGCCGCTTTACACATGTATCATGTGGTGGAGCATTAACACCATACACGGCAACCAGTTCATCGTGAATATACATCGCTTTGTTTCCGTTCATGCAGGAAACGTGCTCACTTCAATTGAGACCTCTAGAATCAAACCGCACTTTCTCCAAAATTTTAAATTTTGAGGAGAGCTCAAAAACTGTCAAGGGCTTATCCAAAAAATTAGGAATCAATCTGATTCATCCGTATGTTAGCATAGCCTATAGACTTTTAACATAAAAAACATGACTATAACCAAGTAATTTAGTAAATGCAAGCAAAATAAGAATGGAGAAAGAGCAGTTTGTCTCCAAATATTGGGTTTTAAAAATGGCGTTCACTAATAATATTGTAATAAATATTAACTTACAAACGTTTTAAGAGTAAATCAATTTTATTTCAGAATAAACATGAGAATGATTGTAAATTTCACATTTGTTTTTTAAATGAACACACTTTGTTCTTCTTTCAAAGGCTGACAATAATGTTCATCTACAGAATTATTAACAGCACCATCAATAACATCATTGCAGAATACTTGCAGAATTTTAAGTTGTCGATGAAGAATTTTAAGTTAACATACTTGCAGAATTTTAAGTATCGATGCTTCTCCATTCTGTGCCGTAATGCTTCATTAGCAATTTCTCGACATCCTTTTTCTTCTTCTTTGAAACCGTATTTACTTTCTGCATTTCGTGCAAGTGAATATCGGTAAAGCTGTGGGATGTTATAAATAAATTCCTGTAATTACCAAAATCCTTTTTAAAATGTGCCTTGCCACTAACAACTAAGTTGTTAGATTTTGTACTTTTAATAAACACTTGTTTTATTTTTGAGAGTTGAAAATGCCATGATCCACATTTCTTAACTAGACCTGACCTAGCAAAGTCGCAAACTTTGCTAAATTCTCTGACTTCCTTCTTTTTTTATTTCCTTTTCAATTAATCCAAACACTTTATCAGGTGGTATGTAGCTGTAGGCTGTGACTAAGAAAATAAATTCAATACTTTCAATATTTTTTGGTGCAAACTTTCCAAACCACTTTAACAACATGCAAATCATGATGGAGTTTTTATTTTGTCCTCCACAACCATACAGCATTAAGCGAAGTTTTGTATACTGCTCCTTAAATAAAACAAAATAGCCGGAAACTGTGGACACCAATATACAATATCGGAATAAAAGGAAAACACAAATCCAAATATTTGTGGATTTGTGTTTTCCTTTTATTCCGATATTGTATACTGCTCCTTATTAATGCTGTTCAGGTGATCAAATACACAGGAAACAATGGTGTTGGCATTTTTCTGCAACTCATTTTCGGTCCAAACATTTGAGGTTACATTGCTTGCAGTTAGAGCTGTGTTACTGTTACCTGTTACAACCGTAAAATTCTACAAATAAAACTGGCGAGAATAATAGACGCATTGATCAGACAATTTGGATAACGCAACATTCTAAGGCAGTTTTGTTGAATCTTCTTCACGCAGCAGTTCATAAAAAGCTTTTGATCGAGACTTGTCCACCTACAGTTCAGTTGTCAAAGTTGTTATGAGTGCTTCATCTGTATTAGTTCCGGCACTCTGATTGGTCAGTTGTGTGTTTGGTATCTAACTGCACTTTATCTAATGGATAAAGTGCAGTTTGATACCAAGGGGTGACTTTGTCAACGGTTTTCATAGGAATAGACTCCAGTTAGACTCAAATGGGTAGTGCCATTGGATTCCTCAGATTTTCTACTATAGGAATCGATAATAATATCCAGTTTGAACATTTTGGAGATAGTGCGGTTTGATTCTAGGGGTCTCAATTTTGTCAACTAAGTGCGCCATTTTGGTTTTGATATTCTGGTGGCAGCGTGCGGAACTATACCGCGGGTTTTTTAACAAGAGCGTACTCATGAACGTACTCATTTCTAAAAAAATAATTTGGACAAATATTTTTCATTTTTTCATACGATAAAACGAATTTTATGGCCGGCCCTCGCAGCAGTTGGTTCTTCGCCATTTTTTGTACTCAATACTCTGTCGCCGCATGTCGCCAGGTTTTAATGGCGATATTTAATTTAATGAATAGTCATTCGTTTGTTTTGTAAAGTAATGAAAATTTATAATCATTCTTAAAATTATTGTATTAGCGCTTGAAAATAAAATATTAATGATAATAAATTAATATAAAAAATAGAAGTTTGGTTAGTTCGCAAACGGATCGCCTGATCTGATTCAACAAAACAAAAAAAACAACATCGTTTCTTGCTGATGCAAATCATACCCTGTAACCTAACGTTCATACCATACTTATAGCTGCCGCCACATAAGTTGAACGACAGGATGACGTCATATCTAACGCCAGCGAGGCCAACGAGAGAAGTAACGCCAGCCAATAGACGTTAACGGGAAGTAAATCGTTTAGCTATTCCATGAAACATCCGCTTTCGTTTTCGAAACATTGTTTTCGTTTTTATATTTAGTTTCTAATTTCGTTTTTTCTTTTAAATAGATAAATGAAATTAATAAATGAAATTAATAAATTAATAAATTAAAAAGAGATAACTTACTGCGCATGTCAAAAGATCTTTCAACTTACGTGGCGGCAGCTATAACAGGTCATCAGAGAATTTAACAGCAATTTTTGATGCTTTCTGGCGTCTCTGATTCAATCATTGTTGATTTTAACAACAAGCCGTTTGCATGTGTCAAGCTGTCAAAATCGCACACATCGCCTTTCCCTACGACACTGTTGTGATTACTTTTAAATTTCTAACCCTTTAAATTTAATTGCTTTAAACTTGCTTTCTCCAAACGTACGTCTTCGGCTATATATAACTTAATTTCTATTTGTAGGGGGAGATTTCGCTTACAGGAAATGAAAATAATTGTTTATTCTTCTTACGTAAAAGATCATTAATCATTTCTCTTAATTCACAGCGGGGTAGCGCTACTGTAAGCGAAAGTTCGTGAGATCTGCGAATTTGTTTGTATTTCGTGACACTGGAATTGAATATGAAGGAAACGAACATACATAAATGACCATAAAATGTTTTCAAAACGTGCCCAGCCGACAAGGTCAAGTGCTCCAGGCCGAACAAGAACACACAAAACTATAGCTGCAGAACTTTTAGATTTCATCAGGTGAAATGCTATAAATCACTATCAATTTATTTTCTCATTTTATGTTTTGATGATCCAACTTAATTATATATTAACGAGTTATTTAATGTGTACTTTCATGGTGCTCTTCGGATTTACAGCACACACACAATTAGGTCTTAATATTCCTCAATGCCGAAATATTGATGAAATTCGCAACGTAAACATAATAAATCAGCAATAACTTATTCATCAACTGATTCAGAAATTCACCATTAAAAACATTTCAATTATAACCATTTAATTTTAGATAATTTTTAAAAGTAAATAAACAGCTATATTTACGATTGTCATGGGCGTAGCCAGCCATCGGGTCCGGTCCCCACCGTCGGAAAACAATTCAAGTTGTAAAGAAAGTGATTGATTGTCGGAAAATTCAAATTATTGATTGTATTGATTGTACTTATTGCGTTAAAGTTAAAATATAACTTTTTCGGCATAGCTTATAAAGGTAAATCTAGTTGGGGAGAACTTATAATAAAAAAGAACAGCAAGATTTCATCAGGTCCCCCCCCCCCCCCACCCACCGTTTAAAAAATTCTGACTACACCTCTGAATGTTATAAATTATTTCATTCAAATAAGTATAATCTGTCCAAAGAAAGAAACACTGATGGTTGTCCAATTCAATTTCCAATTTCGGATTGTAGAGGTTAAAATTAAACAGAAATCGGAAATGTAATTCCACATGCTACTGGCCCCCCCCCCCCCTTGTTGGATTGCAGGAGATTTTTAGGATGAGTATTGATTATTGTATTGTTAGAAAGTTTAACTAGTCAACATGATCAAGAAGAAGAAATATTACTTTATGGCAAATTGCAAGATTAAAAACAACAACCTATTTCTTAAAATTAGAACGTATATATCAAGCCAGACAATAATTATTCTTACTAAGTTTCGCATTACGAATCGTAAGTTTTTAAGGCATTTTCAGTGTTGAATATCTTCGCTTCTGTGAGGCCTTTTTTTCACATTTTTGCACATGAATGAGTATGACGCATGCACCATTTATTTCAAATTTCATTAGAATTTTTTGTACGAGAAGTATCAATTCTTTTAAATTGAATTTTCAGACCGTGGTGAAATTTTGTTGTCATTGGGCGAGTCATTGATTGGCCTGCTGTTAGACTTATAAGGTTTTCGTAATTATGTTAGAAATTTAGTGAATTTAGGTCTTTTTATAATAATTGTTAATAAACTTATTTCTTATAAATTTTTAATCACCTTGCAACTGTATGAGATTTTTACCGCGTGGAGAAAGTTTGTGACTATTTCTAGATAACATACATGTCAAAGTATCTGCGGTAGCTCTGCTGATTAGAACTGCGTCGCTTGAGTCGTGGTCGTAAAATTTTATTATATTTAATAACAAAGTTAAAGTTCTTAAAATTAATTAATCATTTAAACATGGAATCCGATAATTTTTCTTCATTATCAAAACTAATTCCCTGATTCGATCCTAATTCATTTTTGAGTTTATTCCATCTTATTTATTTAATTATTAAGGTAAAACCCAATCCATATATATATATTATAAATCAGAGTCTGTTGGAGTGTTTGTCCTTTTACAACTCGGAAAATACTCAACGAATCTCCACGAAACTTTCCATGTACGTAGTTAAAGTTACTGTGCCATATTTAAGGTACTTTTTATACCGTGTTTTTATCAATTTATTAAGTTATTCTTATTTTTCGAAAAGTTGAATTGTTTTCAAAGGATGTCACTAGAAGGCGATTCTATCTTATCGAAAAGTTGAATCTACTTTTGTTTTTAAAGTATGTCGCTAGATGGCGAGGCCAGACGGCGCACTTACGTTGTACGAGTGTTAAGTACGAGCGTTAAATTTCATTGTTAAGCTTGATTGGTTTGGTTTGTTTGGTATTAACGTCCTTTTCAACTGCCATGGTCATTTCAGGACGGCGTTATAGGGGACGCAAATTTTGCCTCACAAGGTTTCTTTAACGTGCAGCCGGCAAACGACTACACGGGACCAACGGCTTTACTTCCCTTCCGAAGGAAGTGCGTGATCTCAGGATTTTCCCCCTGAAAAAATCCTCGTCGTCCTCGGCCGGGGTCGAACCCGCGTCCTCGGGCATTGTTAAGCTTGAGAAGTAGCCAAATTCATGCAATAGAGGAGACTGAAATCGCTTCTTCCATAAATACAGCAATCCAATTGTTGACTACAACAATAGAATTTGCGCGTGAGTACAGACCAGGAGATTAAAAGACCGTGCTAAAATTTAGTTACCATACTTAAACTTTAGTTATATACTACTGTATCTTTTAATTTGACATATTAATTTTATTTTATTAACTAATTTCGTTTATAGAAGTAAAATTACTATATAATGATTAAAGCGACCATAGCTTAAATTTCAGCATCAATAATGCAAAATTTCATCATACAAACCAATGACGTATATTAAAGATAGACCCGGAAACCTGCCAGCATACTTGAAGTGGTAAGGTACTTTCCGCCTTCAAGAACAGTCATGGCCGAAAGTGAACAAAACACATGGCTAAACATGAGGGTACCTGATTAGTAATTCTTTCACATTCCGATCACGGAATGATAAGTTTATCTCTTCATTAACTTTGTATTTGAAGTATTTTATAATAATTTATAAACTATTTTTCGATCATGGTTTCAATTTCAATTTTGTTTCGATCATCTTTCTGTACGTATTTTCGATTTATGGTTGTGGAAAGTGATTCCTGATCTTTTTTCGTGTCTATTTGTACGGTTGTACCCGGAAACTTTGAGGAATGGTTTTGAATTAATTATTCCTCGGGCCCAAAATCGTCAAAAACAAAGAAGCCACACAGCTGACAACACCACGGCTCACTGCTGCCCAGAACTGCCATGGCTTCATTTGGCTTCACTTTGGTGGCGATGTTAACAATAGGATTCGGAATCTACCTTTAATATACGTCATTGGAACAAACAGCCCGAGCAACGCCCGACGGGCTAGACTTTTCTTTTTCAAAGGATGTCTCTATATGCCAGACGAAGAATGTTTTATTTTATTCAATTTTTCCAGACTTTCAAGGTCGCAGGTATATATTTTCAGGAAGCTTGCTTTTCTCACGGTCAGTTATACGTTGTTTGCTCCCGCATGTCCAGCTGTCGAAATGTAAACGTTTTTGCGCCACAGGGGAAGACATACAATGTTGTTTACCGAAATGGACTTGAATGCACAACTACTTGACAATCCCTGCCCAGCTTGCCTGTGTAGCTGATTCATTTATCTTATCATTTTTTTTTCATTATTTACTTTTGTACATATAATTTAATTTTTTTTTGTTCCCAGTTCATTGTTCATAAATCATCATGTTTGATTTAAAATGATTATGAAAGGTTTGGAGAAGGCTTTCTAGACTGTTTCTCATTTTCTTGCATTTCATTCATTCTTTGTTAATCATAGTTCAATTTTTAACATAACAGACAATCGTTAAAAAAATTACTCAACGCATCTTTTCCACCCGGGCGAAGCCGGGTAATATACAGGGTGTAAATTTTAAGTTGACAAAGCAGAATAACTCGAAAAATAAGCTTCACACGAAAAAATGCGTAGAATCCAAAGTTGATTATTTTCGAGGGGGCATCTGCTGGTGCTAAAATTAGCCCACCCCCCCCGGCCCCTGGGGGTGGGGCGGGGGGCAACTTTAAAATTTCAAATGGGAACCCCTATTTTTTATTGCAGATTCAGGTCCTACATAAAAAACTACGTACATTTTGTCTGAAACATTTTTTTTATTTTTGGTAGATGGCGCTGTAATTCAAGAAAATCCATTTTCTCATTTTTGCGTGGAAATAACTAATTTATTATTCATTTCGATTCCTACATTGTTTTAACTACAATGTAATTTGAAGACATTTCGTCAACAAACAAATAACGTAAACATTGGCATTTTTTTCAGAATGTTTACATTTTAAATTCTGATCTTTAGAAGAAAAGATTGTAATTTTTCAACTGTTTTTGTGAGTGTACAACGCCGTATTGCTTTTGAATTTACATTATGAATTATCTTTCTGTGGAAGAAAAAATTGAGATGGTGTACATTTATGGAGAAAGTGGGAGAAATTTTGATAATGCAGTCGCGCTTTATGCTCAGCGTTTTCCTGGCCAAACGCGATCACGGTCTTCTTTTGTTCGAGTTATTAAACAATTTACTGCGGAAGGTAGTGTGAACCAGAAAAAAAGAACCCGTGCAGCTACTGTTTGTGGAGAAAACAATCAAGTGTCAGTCCTAGCTGCTGTGGCTCATAATCCACATGCGAGCACAAGAGAAATATCAAGGCAATCAGGAATTTCACATATGAGTGTTTGGAAAATGCTGAAGCTCCACAAATTTCATCCATATCATGTATCTATGCATCAGGAACTACATGGCAATGACCACCAAAACCGTCTAACGTTTTGTCACTGGGCACTTCAGCAGATGCAAACAAACCAACATTTTTTTGCACGAGTTCTTTTCTCCGATGAGTCAACATTCACAAACCACGGGGAAGTTAATCGACATAACATGCATTACTGGAGTGAACAGAACCCACACTGGATTCGAGAAGTCAACCATCAGCGACCTTGGTCAATTAATGTTTGGTGTGGGATAATTGGCGATAAACTTATCGGTCCATATTTTATAGACGGTAATTTGAATGGCAACAAATATCGTAACCTACTTGAAAATGAACTACCAGATCTACTTGAAGACCTGAGTATTGAACTTCGACAACACATGTGGTTTCAACATGATGGTTGTCCAGCGCATTATTCATTAGTAGCGCGCGAAGTACTACATCGACTTTACCATGGTCGCTGGATCGGCAGGGAAGGTCCTGTGAATTGGCCAGCCAGATCGCCTGACCTTACATCGCCAGATTTTTTCTTATGGGGTTACCTCAAAGATATCGTTTATAAGGAAACGCCAACCACTCGCGAAAACATGATTCAAAGAATAAGAGATGCTTGCGCTGCAATTACACCAGACATGTTATCAAGATGTGTTCAGGAATTTACAAAACGAGTCAATAAATGCATCGAAGTTGGAGGTCATCAATTTGAACATTTAATTTCATAAAACGGCGAGATGCAAGGGATTTAAGGACAACAAGCAGGCCGAAAGTGAGAGGCGAGGGGACTCACTGGAAATACAAGCACCCCGAAATTCATTTACTTGCAAGTATTTGCAAATAAGAAAAAATAAAACGAAAACAATCGGTCCTTTTAAGGACCACCAAATCTTAAACGGGAATAACTTCATCTTTACACAGTCTTTTACTTTTTTACTCTGTTAGTTAATGAGTTCACTCGTTAGTACGTAGGATGTTCGGTTAGTTAGTTAGCTAATCAGTTGATTTGTTTGATAATTATAAAGTTGTGTGGCCTCATGACCACGAAACAAAACAAAATTATCCTAATCCGCGGCAAAAAATAATAAAATAATAACTTTGCGGCAAAATTTACGAAGTAAATAAGTATTTTTTATTTCTCCGTAACCATTTCCACGCAAAAATGAGAAAATGGATTTTCTTGAATTACAGCGCCATCTACCAAAAATAAAAAAAAATGTTTCAGACAAAATGTACGTAGTTTTTTATGTAGGACCTGAATCTGCAATAAAAAATAGGGGTTCCCATTTGAAATTTTAAAGTTGCCCCCCGCCCCACCCCCAGGGGCCGGGGGGGGTGGGCTAATTTTAGCACCAGCAGATGCCCCCTCGAAAATAATCAACTTTGGATTATACGCATTTTTTCGTGTGAAGCTTATTTTTCGAGTTATTCTGCTTTGTCAACTTAAAATTTACACCCTGTATATATAGCGCACTTTCCGTCTGTTTGTTTGTTTGATTGTTTGTTACTCCATAACTTCTGAACCGGGCAACTCCCGAGGCTGAAATTTTCCACAGAGGACCTCGAAGACCCGAGGAGTGTCGTAGGCTAGCTCCCGTTCACGTCCGACCTCCGGTTGCCTTCTACGCTCTTTTAATCGATATCCAGATGGCAACAATATCGAAAAAATAGGAGATATCTCACCAACAATATGCACGGACCAACAAAGTTCGTGCCAACAATCGACAAGTTGTCTTTTTTATCAACAATCGGCTGTTGCTGATTTTGTGCGTCAACAAGGGCTGATATTAAATGTTTGCTTTAAGGAGGCTTTAAGTTTTAAAGGGATTAATAATAATAAGGACGGCTCAAGTTAGGCGGATACCCCAAGTGGTAAAAATTTTCGGGCCCTTAAACTGAAGTTAGGAGCCTCAATTTTGGAGCCCTCAAAATATACTGCTATTTGATTTTAATAATTAAAGCTTCCTTCCCTAAAATAAATTAATTTACTTTCAATTACTAAATTAATTACCCGTTAAACGATAATTTTGTCTATTTTTTTATAACATTCGGGACCCTATGGTATCCGGGATCCCACGCGGCCGCTTAGTCCGCTTACCGTTAAACCCGCCACTGTCTATATCTATAACATCGGTTGTCTGTTTGTGATTGTAAATGAGAAATAGTGGAAAGGCAGCAGAGAAAGCAGTCCCTTCGCTCAGCGCTATATCGCTTTTGCCCACGCACTGTTTTGCTTCAAGTGATGGATGCCCCAGTTTGGCTTCAAGATATCGAGAGCAAAGTGCGAATGCAACAATAGATTGTCAATTAGTGAATAACCCAGCTCAGATTGTTGGAATTGCAGAGCACACAGACACAAACGATGGAAAAAGGAATTAGATAAGTCTAATTGTCAGATCGTCAGCCAAGAGCAGCGAAGGAAGAAAAAAAAAACGACGATCCGACTCGACTCCGAAAGCAAGGGAGAGGAAGGAGAAGACGGAAAAAGCCAGTAGAGAAGGAAAGACAGCGAAGCCCGCCACCCGTAAAAAGAAATCGAAGACGCAGAACATTCGAGGGAAACGAGGAAGGCTGCTCATTGGTAAGACACTTAGTATTGCAATGAATTTCGGATATAAAAAGAGAAGAAAGGAAAGGAAAGCTAGAGAGCGAGTCCCGACCCGAGATGGCGATTGGACTTCATGGACGGACGTTGTAGTGAATAGTGTTAGTGTTGGTGTGTAAGTGACTTTAATTCTTGGACTTATAAAGTATTCACGCCGCAACCAACCAACGAACGCGTGCGTGAGTGATTCTGTGACTTTGAGTGGCCCTCCCCCCGGTAACCCCCGGGGGAGGTTTCACCCCCTCCTCCGAACTTTCCTTCTTTAAGCCATGGAGAACATGGTGTTGATGATTGCCGACGGACCAATAGCCGTCGGTATGTTTATGAAAGAACTTTATGTTAAGACAGGTATCCCGCCCGTGTTGCCGTCTGGCGATCCTGCTGTTTCTGTCGTGGAGAGACTTTTTCCAAACGAATGGAGGATGCTCTGCCGACAGCGAAACATAGCAGACCGTGTTGTGTCTGCGGATTACGTCAAGGTAGGGCAAACCACCGTCCGCCTGGTCTATGCTGAGCCCGGATATCTGCCCATCTGTATCCAGGGCGCCTCGCCGCTGATGGAAGAAGATTACCTGAAGCGTTACATGTTCGACTATGGTCAGGTCAAGAAACTAGCCTATCCAACGCATCCAGATTCTCCCCTGCAGAAAACTGGTGATATCATAGTGGACATGAACCTTCAGAGGGACATTCCAGAGAACCTTGTAATGCACGGTAACAAAGTTCGCGTGTCTTACAAGGGTCAAAGGCAGTGCTGCTGGTACTGCAAGAAAACGTCGCACGTCAGAAAAGACTGCCCTCTCCTAAAGAAATGCGATGCCTGTAATCGCATTGTGAGCAAGTACCACCAGTGCCCGGAGAGGGTGTTTCCAGCTTCCCCTAAAGGAATGTCGTCCCAGCAGCAAGACATGATGTCATCACCGGCCAAGTCCTCAGGGCCAACCAGAGCTTCGTCGCCTGGATCACCATCGCGGAAGAGCCAAGTTTCACCAGCTCTTCCGGCTCTTCCCCAGGGGCAGATGGAGATGATGCCACCACCGCCTCTTCGACTCCGCCTACATCTTCGGAGCCCAGGAGGGAGCGGTCATCGTCACCTCCTTCCAAGCTCCCAGAGATAACACCTCTTCCTCAGTTATCTCTGGATGTGACGATGGGTGAAGACGAAGCTTCTAGAGTTGACGACGTAGATGCCTCATTAGGAGCAGAATCCGCCTTCTCAGTGGAGGAGTTTCCAGCTCTTCCTCCACCAGCGCAGTCAACAACATCACAGCCTGCGCGGACTATTACTACGTCGTCACCTTCCAGGATGACATCTTCTGCTGGGACCTCGCTTCCATCAGCGCAGAAACAGCAGGATCATCTTGTGAGGACGAGGAGTCCCCGCAAGAAAAAATCCAGACGGGATCGTGGCAGCAGGGACGAGAGACGAGCAACTTCTTCCTCCGAGAGAGACAACCGCGCGAGCCACCAGCGCAGCCCTTCTTCTTCATCAGGTCGTCTGCGATCTCCGATGAGAAGAACGACGGAGCCTCCCGTATCATCTGGGAAGCCCAAGTCTCAACCGGATACAGGTCAGCAGGTGCGCCATTAAATATCCTCAATGAAGGTCATCTCCCTGAACGTGCGTTCTCTTGGTTTCTCTTTTAAGCAATCGGTATTGTCATCGTTCATTGCCCTGTACAGGCCGGACATTTGTTACTTCAAGAAGTTAAACTCGCCACTTCACAACAATGCTACGACCTTCCGGGCCTTCGCAGTCAATACACCAACGGACAATTCTTTATCAACTCTTCGTCACCAAATGGGAAAGGGGTTGCCTCCATCATCTTCAACCCCTCCATTCTGGTGTCGAATTGTGTGTATGACTGCGAGTGCAGGTAATCTCTTTGGACATTTCAACATCTGGTGTCAATTTCCGATTGCTTAATGTATATGCACCGTGTAGAACAGCAGAGAAATCAACGTTTTTCAGTGACTTAAATAACTTTGTGTGTTCATCGTTGCCTGTGGTGATTGTTGGAGATTTGAACTGCCATCCAGACGACAACAACATCTTCTCGTCTGGTCATGTGTATCGTTTGTGTCAGCAAAATGCATTGTTCGACCTATGGGCACACCATCCACAGAGTAATCAGCTTGGGTCTACTTTCCATCAAGGGCCCACTACGTCAAGATTAGACCTTTTTCTCGACGACAATGCTGGCTTGCCGGGTAAAATGGAGGTAATTCCGTGTTCATTCTCCGACCACAGTGCCATCATGTGGTCATGGAATCCTCCATTTCCAGCATCATCTACAGGCTCTGCAGTTCATCGCAATTGGTTTCTGAATGTTTCTCTGCTCGACGAAGAGGAATACAAGGGAGCGTTCGCTCAGTTCGTTGAAAAACATCTTAGTAATGTGCCTCCTACGCTTGCCTTGTGGTTAGAACTGAAAACCAAAATCAAACGGTTCTTTCGGAAGATTGGGTTAGATGCTGCTCGTCGTCGACGTCATCATCTCCTCATGTTACAAGAGATCCTCCGGCTCCTCCAAGTATCCACCCCGAAGGAGGAGTTCGAGATGGAGATCCGTCAGATGAAGAGCGAGATCAACGCTCTAATGATCCGGAAGGCAGCCGGCGCAGCGCTCAGAGTCAAACTTTCCTGGGCGACTGACGTCAGGAATTTATCATCGCCGAGGAGAGACGACGTGCCAACATAAAACGATGTCATCGATTGGTGGTGGAAAATGGGGAAGTGAATTCTGACCACGACATCTTGTCAGCTTTTCACGCCCATTTCTCATCCTTTTTCGATAACCCAATCATTCCGTCAGACGAAACGAAGCAGTGGATTGAGGCGCTAAGACCTTTTTCTGAGGATGCTGACCTGTCTATCTCTCGTCCCTTCACCGAAGACGAAGTCAAGAAGTTCCTGTCAGCGGACGGCCGTCACCAGTCCAGCCCGGGTATGGATGGCATACCATACTCGTTCTACAACGCGACATGGAATCTAATTGGGCCTTTTCTGGTGCAAGTGTTTAATTCAATCATCGAAGACCCGTCTTCCATCACACCGGACTTCACCGTGGGGAAAATCATCCAACTCCCCAAAGTGCCGAATCCAGAGTTGGTTACCCAGTGGAGGCCAATAACCCTTCTCAACACCGACTACAAGGTCTTCACTGGTGCATTTCTACAAAGACTGAAAGTTTTCGCAGAAGATTTTATCAACCCCGGACAATCCTGCTCCATTCCATCACGCAGGATGTCCGATAATCTAATTACGATTCGGTGTGTGATAGAAGAAGCGTGTGCTCGTCAGCAAACTCTTGCCGTTTTAAGCCTTGACCAGGAAAAGGCTTTCGACAAAGTGAACCATGTGTTTCTCTTCGAAGTATTTCGACACCTTCGTCTTCGGACTTTTGCCACGATCATTTCCGCACTGTATGTTTCGGCCGCATCATGTGTGGCGATTAATGGTTCCA
>JAHWFO010030344.1:2756121-2801372 GCA_023313115.1 Rhysida immarginata
TGAACGAACTTTGTTTAATTACCAATGGCGACTGTTGCATCACGGATTTTACTCCCTCCAACGTCTCCACCAGTGGAGGGTGGTCGGGTCTGCTGGATGTGTATACTGCGGCGTAGCCGAGACCGTCAGCCATATATTTTACGAGTGCCCGTTTGCGAAGTCGATCTGGGATCGTTTGAAGCAGCATTACGGGCTGGTACAATTTTCGTATCAGTCTGTGCGCTTCCTCTTAAACGATTCCACTGGCGAGGTATTTAAAGCGGACCTAGCTATTGCGATCGCCTTCATTAATAAAGAACTTTGACTGGCCGTTGGAGTCGATCGCAGGGTCTGCCTCCATCACTCTCGACCGTATGGAGGAAAGTGGCCGATCAACTTCGATCCTTGAATGGCCACGGCTAAGTCCGTTTACGTTCAAATAACTGCTACACATCATCTAAGTGTTTATGCGAGGTCATCGGAGGAGACCAGACCTTCCTTTTCACCTTTCCGATGGCCTTCTGATACCTCGTCAGATGTGAACGGGCCTCGTTTTTGAGGCGTTTGGATAAGTCACGCAGCCCCGTATGGGCTGCCTGCCACTTACAGCATGTGCGCCTGGACGCCTAGATTTTAAGACCTCATGATTAGGCGTCCGCTGAGGCAACACCATCAGCCTCAGCTCCAACAGCGATGAATGGATGAGAAAGACGAGAGGCCATGCTTGGATTCCGCCGCCCAGGGAACATTCGGCTAGAAAGACTTCTCGTCGGCATTCGACTTCATCATGGAATAATTCAGAGGGACAGCCCCGTAAGTTCCGCCCGAGGATCGAAAATTACGAGCCGTCACACGTACGCCTACAGAAGGAATTAGGACAGGAGGAAGACGATTTCAACCCATCATCGCGCTCCCGGACTGTGTACAAGGCAAGTGATATAAATTCTGAATTTTTGTTGACTGAATGTGTGCCTCATATCCATAGGGCCTTCGAGGATATACGGGACGATCACGAAAGTGAATTTCGAGGAACATTGGCTGGCTCAGCACCCAAGACTGAAGAATTTCAGCCGCGGCCCGATTTAATAGGAGAGGAAGACGACCGCTCAACGCCCCCGACGAGGACGGTTACTGACAAGCGTGCTCCGCCTTTGGCCCAGCTTTCAAATTCACCACGGGTCGCTTCCCCCATTGTTGGGGTGATAGACAGCGATTTGAAGACGTCGGAGACCGACGATCCGACCGCATCAACCGCCCCCGCCACATCTGATATATGCAACTCGTCGCCAGCTAAGATAACCCATGAAGACCGACCAGAGGACTCAATAGCCACTGGACAACGACTTACCAGCCCGGAGAATGAGCTACGCGTCACGAGTGGCCCGTCATCTGCTCGTCTAGAGGACATCGGCACCGCAAGCGCGCTCCGCGAAGAGATCTCTCGCTGCGAGTCGCGTTTGGCTGCGTTGTCTCTTCACGAGGGTAACGTGAAGCTTTATTAATTCCTAGACTAGACTTAACGAAGGAATTAGAAATTAAGTGCTCCGTTACAAACTTCTTTTGTGTTCATGCTTTCCTGCCCGTTTTAAAGAACATCCAAACTCTTTTCCAAAGTATTGCAAGTTTCTGCTTACTCTGCTAATTTTTATTGTTCAATATTCCTATTAGGGAACGCAACAGGAGCCACTCCACCAAACCCCGAGGGGTCACCGCCATCCTACGTAGCGGTGAGGTACAACGCTCACGCCCTCCCTAATCTAGCCACACAGCAAGTGTCCATCGACGCCAGGATCCCAATTAGGACCGGACGAGAGATGGAATACATGAAAGAAATATTGTATACTCTGAGATTATTGAACTTTATGCATTAAGCTACTCTTTTAACTGTAATTCACTGTTGAATTCATTAAACACAATGAGATGGATAGATCCGTATTCCTCCTCCTTTCTCTTTCACGTTATCTTGCAATACGCTATTTAATTGCTGGAAAAAAGTCGTGAAACAAATAAATAATATTATCAGAAAATGGAAAATTAATCAAATATTATTTATTAGAAACAAACAATCATGTACAGTCGGGTGCAAAAAGGTTTTTACCTGCTCCGTAGGGGCTGAGCTTAGCGGATGTTGATCGGTTGCATAATCAGGTACTTGTAGTAGGAGTCATGGCAGATTATAATGGACCTGTCCCTTCTTAATGAAAATAGGGTAGCAGGTATACGCCTGGGATGTACTCGTCACGGGCTCTCTCCTGACAATAATAAGCGATAGCGGCTGCCTCGAATGGCAGAGTTCGAATCCGATATGGATAGACATTTTTTTTTTTTTTGTTCATTATCGTGTTTTTGACTTCGTTTAAGTTTTAAACGGTGTATGTAAAGAACACCATAAACAGATTAAATTTTTTTCACCCAAGTGTGCAATTTGATCTGTTTATTTGAGGGTTTAAAAAACTTTTCATGTTAATTGTCATGTCATGCTTTATTCTATATTTTAGTTTTTAATAAATTATACACTAATTCATATGACCGTTACTTTTACAAAAATCCTCTTTTGTTCAAATCATTTCATATTCTCTTCTATTAAAATAAATAATCCTATATATTAAAACGCAAAGCATTTTTTTAAGAGAAAAATTGACACTTCTGCGCATGGGCATCTGAAGCCAACAAAAAGAGTTACGACAATCCATCAGAAGCGAGGCTAACGAGAAATACAGGCTCCGGCACTGAAAAGTCACCTGATCAAGATAGGTCTATTTACAATCCTACCTTCATTGTTTCCAACAAAGAAAAAAACACTGATTGTTAAAATACAAGATGGAAACAATGAAAGTTACATTGTTAATAGACCTATCTTGATCAGGTGACTTTTCAGTGCCGGAGCCTGTATTTCTCGTTAGCCTCGATCAGAAGCCAGGGAGAGACAATATTCAATCATTGTTTTGAATTAAATAAACCGTGACCACCGAGAGAGAAGGCCTCCGCAATGAAACTGAATACATTGTTGCATCACATAGATAGTGCATTGTTATTCGTATTTCTACCAATAATAAGCCCTGAATTTGCACTATCTATGATGATGTTGGTTTGGTTTGGTTTGTTTGGTATTAACGTCATTTTCAACTGCTATGGTCATTTCAGGACGGCGTTATAGAGGCCGAAAATTTTGCTTCGCAAGGGTTCTTTAACGTGCAGCCGGCAAACGACTACACGGGACCAACGGCTTTACTTCCCTTCCGAAGGAAGTGCGTGATCTCAGGATCTCAGAAGTGCGTAAAAAATCCTCGTCGTCCTCGGCCGGGATCGAACGCGCGAACTCGGGCATCAGAGGCGATCACGCAACCGCTGAGCCACCGAGGCCGATTCTATGATGATGTAACAATGTATTCAGTTTCATTGCGGAGACCTTCTCTATCGGTGGTCACGAATAAACTAAAGACTTGCAGAAAGAAAATTCTGCCTTGATCATTTTATGACATTTCCTTGTGACTACTGAAAAACTCTGAAAATGCTATGTTAAATACCGTTATATCATTAGAAAGAGCTTTAAAAACTGATCATTTTATCTACTGACACTTTATGTCTCAGTTTAATACTTTCAGAGAAATTTAGTTTAAAACTAGTTTGATTTTATATATTAACTTATTTCTTATTCTTTGTGCAAAATGAGATATTTCAGCTCTGACAATTTTTTATTTTATTATTTTTTAATTAAAGAGATGGGGATTAATAGTAAGATGGGTTGTTTTCCTTCAAATTATGACGGGATCCATGTAGTTATATAATAAATTTAAAAAAAATTTCGGATGGTTTTGGCATAGTTGTCGTTGATTATTTTATATACACAAAAATATACAAAAAATGAGACTTGTAACCTTTCAAGCAGTCAAAAGAAAATAGCTTCCACTTACACCTGTAAATCACTTCCGCATCACACGATAACGAGCGCTGCATCAGCTTATCTCTTGATCACGCATGTAATTATATCGATACTGTGCACCATTTATGTTACACTATTAACCAAATAGATTAGTTTATTATTAATAAAATAAAAATTCTCATCAGAACAGCCAAAATAATCTTTTTGTCAACATAATTGAGCACGTGACATAAAACTTTCCTTCCCCCGATGCTAAGCCAAAACTTAATGGAATCGTTCCATAGTAAGCGTGCTCGACTAGATACCTGGAAAAAGTAACCTCATTGAATTGAAGTATTGTAAGGAAGCCGAATTTTGACTTAGGTCAAAACCTTTATGCACCCGACTGTACATCCATGAAGAAAAAACCTCTCAATTATAACGGGTGAATATAGGTATCCATTGTATCGTCGAAGTTCACCACATTAGGGCGAGTTCACATGTAAAGTATGATTGCCAAGAAATTATTTAGGCTAGGGACGTCATTCGCGTGGAATTTTGGAATTGTTGAATATGTAGATGAACAAATGATTTTTTAAAATCGATTTTTTATGATTTCTTATTCTATATCGGTTATTAGCAAGTTTAGCATAAGTCCATCTGCAGTAATGAACGATACTTTTATTTTAAATAAGGGCATTTATCATAAACATTTAAAATTATATCTTCTCTTCCCATGGGCCGATTGTGATAAAACAAAGCCTACATGTTACCACAAGCTCTTCCAAACTCAAGTATGTGGCGAGCGAAATAGGAGAACTGCAGCCATAGCCAGGGCTGAAGAAATATCAGATCAAAGTATTGTTTTATTTTCATTCTATTCCTTCCTCTTTCGAAACCACGTGCATTATTCTACACATACACAGAAGTCGGATGGAATCTCAGATTTAAGAAAACATAGAGAAAACATGTTTTCTTTAATCTGTGGTAGAACTGCTAGAAGGCCATAGTTAGAGAGCGCCATGTATTGGGAGCATTTTAAAAGAATTCTTGTTTGGTTTTTCAATATGATTTTTACTGTATTAATTCTAATCTTTTTTCAAGTGTTCACTTTCACTGTATATTCACATTCAGATATTGCAAAATTTCATCAAACAGGAGCCCGAGCAACGCCGGGTATCTCAGCTAGTACTTAATATTTCTCTATATTACTTAATTTCCAATGAACTACAAAACAATCTCTTTACGTACCTAACAATTTATTCCCGTTTGTTGCCCCATTCTGCGCCTCCTTTTCATATAATTTAGTCAATATGTCTGTCACAGTTCATTATTTTTTTAAAATTGTAAAATGAATAATCACGCGAAGAATAATGCGTTCAATCTGACTATATTCTGTCCAACGAAAGTTGAACTGGCGTGTCCAGTTAAATTCCCTTTTCAGTTTTTAGACATTGTTAGAAAGTAAAATTAAGAAGCCTAACATTTGAAATTGGAAATTTAATTGAATACGCCTAGTCCAATATTCGTTGAAAAGAATACATTAATCTATGAATTAATGTAAAGTTTTAAATAAATATCAACAGGAATTAATCCCCCTCGTGTAGGGTATAGGAGAGTAACGGAAGCCCTGTGTTCATCCCCCTTTTAACCTCAGTTTTGTTTATTAAAAATTGGTTTTCTCAAATGAAAAAAGTAGCTCCATTCTTCTGCTACTTGAAGACGAATTGTTAAGATCAATTTAACAATAACACCAGATTAGATTAAAATGGGATATAATTTCTATCAAATATGCAGTTTCATTTATCGCACTTTATTTAACTCAAAATTGAATTATATTAAGGTGTTTTTGATTACAGTTTTGCATACTTTTCTTTCGATTTGAAGAGTAATTTATATATTTTTAGATATTTATATTCATTACAATTAGATAAGTGATCCTTACAGTAATACGAGGTGTGTACAAAAAGTATCGGGCCTTTATTTTTTCTGCCTAAACGAATGAACCGCGGGTTTTCTCCCCGACGGTTTTTTTGGCGACGAGGCGTAGGTGACCTTCATCCGTTGCTCGAGTTGCTGCCTGTACTACAGTTTCCGATTTTCTCGAAAGGCCAAACCATCAACAAAGAGTATTATCTGGTGGTCCTTCGTCGTCTTTGTGATGCTGTACGACAGAAATGATCCGGACCTTTGGGCAACAAGAACTTCTTCGCTCCATCACGACAACGCACCAGCCCATTCATTGTATCTATTCATAAATTCCTGGCCAAACACAGAACTCATTTGGTCCATCAGCCTCCTTACTCCCCTGACATGGTTCCATGCGACTTTTGGCTGTTCCCCAAGCTCAAAACGTCGCTGAAAGGAACCCGATTTCAGTCACGAGAAGACTGGAAAAAATGGAATATCATGAAAAAATGGAAAAAATGAAAAGATGAAAAAATTGAATTTCATTTGAATGGAAAAATATTTTTATTTCAAATTTTCAGGATTTACATATACATGAGAATCAAAAGATGAATTTCTCAAAATGTTTGCCATTTGAGGAGATTACGAAACGAAGTCCGACTTGGAAGTTCACGATAAACACGGACGACAAAGAAGAAGATGAACTTTTCGGACCTAAAACGATTTCCGCTAAAGATAATTGTTTCGTTTAGTCTAAAGATAAGAAAATATTTAGATAGGAATACGGGAGGTCACTAACTGTGGATATAATACGCTAAAGAAGAATAAAGCGAATACACATTTTCGCAATGTCTAATAGTTTCGATACCTTCTTATTCTGAGACGAAAACAAAAACAATTGCTGTCAATGGAGCAAATGCATGACCAATGGCCACAATTTTCCTATAGAAATTATTCAATTATTTTGAGAATATAGCCAAATCTACTAAAAGGTTTTGAAAAAAGATTTCTCTATACTATAATAGTAATCGTGCAAGGACTTTTTGTGGTACCACACAAGATACCATTACCGAATGAACTTATATGAATTGTGGTGGAATGTAAAACCCAATAAGGCTTAAATTTGTCGCAGAATAACAACTACCAAAGTGCGGAAATGTTTTATCCTTAGTGAAGACTGTTTGTCATTAGTTTAAAACACGAAATTAATCCCCCCCGAGGAGGGTATAGGAAAATGGTGGAAGCCCTGATGTCATCTAGTTTTACACTTTTTAAATACCCCCTCCCAATTTTTTATAATCAAAAATTTGATTTTCTCGAACGTATTATTTAGAAAATTTAAAAGAGCTCTATCTATGTTTGTTTCTCATCATTGCCGATCGCATGACATATCACATGATATAACTTATGTTGGTATAGTTCTAAAGGCCAAGTGACTGCCGCCCCCACGATTCCGACCCTATTGGGACAATTTGTCTCAAACTTCATAGTAAGGTAGATCTTGCTCCGAACATATCTAAATACCACGTAGACCTATAAATCCTCTCTAGCTCTCACCCCCGTAACTCCGACCCCAGTGGACCAATCAAAACCAAACTAAATAGTGGAAGAGGACATGCCCATAGTAAGGTATGTTCGGAATTTTAACTTTCTACGTGCAAAAATGTAGAAAATATGAAGGGGATAGATGGACGGACAGACAGATGAACAGACAGACGGACATTGTGAAACCAATAAATGCTCCATTCTTCCGTCAATTAACAATATGACAATTATCAATAAAATTTATATATGATAATAGATAATGAGCGAGTGTATTGATTGAATAGATGGACGCGTTAGATATTGAAAATTCACTCAAATACTAGAAGAACATCACCAACATAAAATCATTTCGATTAACCAAGTAATTACTTCAGCAGAAGAGTCTAAATCCAATGAGGAGTAAATCAGCCTTTGAAGAAAATATTTATGACGCTCTATGTTATTCATTAATATACAGGGTGATCTGAAACCCTATCACAAACTTTTATGGGTGATTCTAAGCAAAAAAGTTCATATGACCATGGGTCCGAATTTGAACGCTAACTGAAATATGAACAGAAATAAAAATGCCGCCACCAAGATCAACAAGTTAATAACTTAGGTTCTGTAAAGCCTAGATTAATGAAATTTGGAGGAATAGCAGGGTACATTAGACTGTGTGTATCGTTAAAATTTAGTTGAATTCCAGCGAGAAGTTTCCGAGTTACGCAGTCAAAATAGTAACATGTGGTGGTTAGTACTCACAAGTGAACACGTGTTATGATGCCGACTACGTAACTCGGAAATTACTCGTTGGAATTCGATCAAATTTTAATGGTAGATACAATTTTATGTACCCTATTATTCTTCCAAATTTCATCATCCTAGATTTTTTAGAAAGTGAGTTATTAATTTGTTGATCTTAGTGGCGGCATTTTTATTTCTATTCATATCTCAGTTATCGTTCAAATTCGGGCCCATGTTCTTAAGAACTTTTTTGCTTAGAATCACCCATACTACCTCCCCTCCAAGTTTGTGAGAGGCTGTCAGATACACCCTGTTTATATGACTAGCTGATATCCCCTGAATTGCTTAGGCTCTTTTTTGATGAAAGTTTGCAATATCTGAATATGAATACACAGTAAATATGAACACATGAAAAGCTTAAAATTAATACAGTAAAAATTCATATTGAAAAACCGTAGGGAATTCTTTTAAAATTCTCCCAATGGATGGGCCTCTCCAACTATGGCATAGCTGGCCTAAATAATTTCTTGGCCACGTAATCTTACTTTAGATGTAGTCTACACATCTGCTGTGGTAATCTGCTGTGGTAAACTTGGACGATACAACTCTCTTCTCGGGTGACGATGGATGTACGTCTGTATCCTCTGCAATTCCAACAACCTGAGTGGGTAATCTGTTGTTGTAATTCGCAATCTGCTCTCGATGTCTTGAAGCAAAATTGGGCATTCATTACTTTGTGTGGTCTAGAAGCCTTTGGACAAAATTCCACATCTTGCGTGGCCGTATAGGTATTCAAGGTGGCCTCAATTTCTTCCATGGGGCTTGCTTTTTCTCTTCTTGGGTAGCGGTGGGTGTTCATGATCGTTTGTGTTTGTGTGCTCTGCAATTCCAACATTCTGAGTGGGGTTATTTAAGCTTACTACTTGATAATCTGTTGTTGCATTCGCACTCTGCGGCAAAACTTGGGTATTCATCACTAGCAGTCGCCGTTTCTTCTGTTGACAATCTTGCATCGTCGACGGCCGCCTGGGTACTTCGATGACCACTGGGCCACTCATCATTTGCTCAGTTGCAGCAGTGCGCTAGTGAGACCCACATAGCGCCCAGCGAAGGAACTGCTTCTTCTGCCACCTTTCCACTGTTTCTCAATAGTCTGCTAATTCTCCATTGTCTCCAGTTACTGCTCATTTTTAAAGATTTTCAAGAAAATGTTAATGTTCTAATAACTATCAATTCTAAGAAAAGCCCGAGCAACAGGAATTCTATGTATTGTTGCAAATTCCATTATGTTTTTAATTCCCAGGGTTAGGATTGTTGGTCATTATATATACGAAGGCGAGACAAATGAAAGTGAGCCAACCCATCCGGCGCTAAAATGATTCGGTCCATTATCTGCGACGCATGTGCATAACACACAGGCATCTCTCATTTACGAAAGTGACATATAGGTGTGAGAACAAAAGTTGTTTAATGCTCTCATACACTGGGTTGAACACGGTTGCGTGACATAATGGACGCTCTAAAAGATGAACAGAGTAGTATGGTCAGGTTTTTGACATTTGAAGGTGTTTCCCAACACAAAATTAGTCGCCGTATAACTGTCGTGTACGGCGAACATTGCATTTCATTGGCCACTGTGAAGCGTTGGAGCAAACGGTTCAAGAAGAACGTGAAAGTTGCAAAGACATCCAAGACCGGGCCAAAGCCACCGTGCAATCACCCCCAACACAATTGCACAGGTTGATGAGCTGATTAGACAAGAACGGAGGATAAGCATTGATGAACTGGCAGAGCAATTGAAAATCAGCTCAAGGGAACCAGATTCGTGTCGGACGATGACGTGAAGCAGTCAGTTACAGACATTTTGAAGCAGCAACCCAAGGAATTTTATGAGAAGGGAATCACGCGACTCGTTATTCAGTGGGGACAAATGTCATGGAGACTACTTTTAAATAAAGTACTCCGTTTGTCATATATTCGTATTGGCTCACTTTCATTTGATTCACCTTCGTATATTGTTGATCTGTGCGTATTGTTGGTGAATTGTGTGTTGTTATCACCATTGTTGATACAAACACAACTGTCCTATTGTTGCATAAACTTTTGGATTGCATTGTTGATCATCAAATATATATCGTTGGTCCGCGTATATTGTTGATGAGATACCTCCTATTGGTATACCTTGCATTCAATTTGAATATCGATTATTATCGATATTGTATTATTATTTCTTCGAAATGGTGACCTTCCTCTTGCTTTGAAGATCAAATGTACAAAATTTCATCAAGATCCGAATAAAACTGTAGATTTGTATAAGAAACTAACGCACAAACAAAGAAACCTCTTCTTTATATACACTGCTCTGCCAAAAGTATCCGGACACTCAGCTTCACTTGCCATCTATGGAAATGCTGTCATCAGTAACGCGTTGGGCCACCCTTTTACTGCAATTACTGCTGCAATACAAGGAAGGTTGCCCACAAACTGTTTACACTCTGCCTGTGTGATACGGAGCCATTAGGTCGTATTTGTCTGTCTGTTCGTATTTGTGCAGAACATCGTGCACAATGGAGCGAGGATGTCCAGTCAAAGCGCTGATTCCGTGAAGTGACTAATGCGGCACCCCACAATCATTCCTCTGTCAAAGTCGGATAATTCTCGGACCTTTGGCGTGCTGACTGGTCTTGTCACTGCTGTACCAACTGATGAGTCGTGTCTTTAATATGCATACTGTCACGTGCATCCTACAGCGTGAGACCATACGAACATTACGAACATAGAGGTATCCGTATACTTTTGGCAGGGCGCTGTGTAGATTTTACAATAATTTGATATGATAAATGTTTATTTATTTTTGTAAACAACAATGGGTTTAACCATAATTAATTTTTACCAGCTAATCATAACTATCAGTATAAATATTCGGCATTATCTTTGTCTTGTTTTATTTTGTTTTTTGTAACGTTGCAGTTAACAAGAGTGAATTTCATTGATGCAAATCTTTTTCGAAATTCATGTTAATTTATAATACAGAGTCCGTAAAAAAATGTATACAAACTTCAGCAAAAGACAAAACTATATAAAAGTTGTAATACTAAATTCATATAGGCATCAAGCGATGAATTTCTACAATGTCCTCTTTGATTTCTACAATTATGACAGCTGTTCAAAGTGGTTATCATAAGCGTTGAGATGCTTTTGAATACGACGAACAGTTGCTCTTATGAATTTTTCTAGCAAACTCTTATCAAATTTTGTGGCTTATCGGGATCGTCTTCATTCAATGCATATAATAATATTGGGATGTAAGCTTTCGATTTTGCTGTTATGGAAAAAATTATAGATGACACCTAATAAAATGTGTATACATTTTTTCGGTAGACTCTATACAATAACCATAATCCAAACAATCAAAAAATATTTAGTAATTGTTTGATCAGAGATAAGGGACTAAGCCTCTATCTTTTTAAGAAAATGAGAATGGTGGATTGACTGGTAGCCAACTGCACTTATAAAATGGATAAAAAACTATTGTGGATCTACAAGCACGTTGTATTTCCTGTTATACTGAAAGACACGTCGTATTTCCTATTTTACTGCTGGGATTGTAATAAAGTGATTTCTGCTAATTTAGTTTTGTATGTTGAAGAGAGCCGCTATTCTTATTATTCTTATTCTTATTGAAATGGACAGTTATAACAGATTCTTATTTAAATGGACAGAAGGACAGTTATTGATGGACAGTTATGTGTCACAATGTCATGCGTCACTTGCTTTATGAATTTCCTTATTTTTTTATTTTTGATTCATAGTGATGAAGAAAATAATTTCTATGTAAGTTAATATGTTGTGAACATATAATATTAATCGTTAATCTGACCGGGAAATCTGAGAGCAGTAGGAGCAAGTTATTTATTACTACAGAAAAATTTTAAGGGAGTGGCTAAGTTATTTTTTTCTTCTATTGATTTTAAATATGTACTGTACATGTATATTAAATCCAGGTAATTGTGCCAGATCCACCAAACTTTCACATTAAATTATTAAATCATTAAATTCGTTGTGATTATGAGGACTCGCTTTGTATAAAATAAATCTACCAGCATTAATAATTATTTTGTTTTACATTTTAAATAATGTGACTAGTGCTCCTTGTCAATGATTTTTTTTCTTTCATTAATATGCCTTTCGATTTAGCTCTACAGTTTCTAACAGGCATCTCAGAGACGAAGAAGAGAATTAGAAAACATAAAAAAGGAGAGAGGGAGAGGAGAGTTGGAGGAGAAACAAATGTTAACAGTGAATTAATTATCAATTACACAAATATCCATGTCCATTTCAATGTTCATTTAAATGACTATTGGCTCTCGATAAAATTGTAAAAGACAATAGTATTGCAAATGTTTACTCTAATCAAAGTTATATCTAGAGATTGTATAAAGATGGCGTTTTTTTTTAATTTTACTAAAATATTGGAGAAATTTGTATTCTGAAAGAAACATGCAACTTTTTATAGGTCTTTTGCCCTTGCACTAGAATTCAGTTTATCAGTACGGTTATGACCTGTCAACGCAAAGATAATAGAAAGTATAAACGCAAATATTTGAAAGCCAAAAAAAAAAAAAATGTGGCTCTTAGGTGTCAGACTATGAATGATTAGCTTTTTTCACGGGAAAGCGCACGTATAGTTCCATGCTTCTATTCTACCATGATTTATGGTAAAACAGTAGAATAGATTCCTATGGATTAACGATCCGTTCAACTGCTAAGTCATTATTCATCATGCAACTTGCGAGTTTTTGTTTTTCTGGAGTTTCTCATTTAGATTTTTATTTGGCGATATTTAAAGGTAATTAAGATTTTATTTTAAATTACAGTTCAAATAAGGCTCTAAAAGATTTTTTCTTCCTGTTTTTAATTATTCTTTTTTTTAAAGATTCAAGCTTTGATTTTTGTAATTTAAAAATAGCGTTAATTTTGGAACATAGACATAGAAGATACAATATTGGGAAGATTTTGTCGGCTATGCCAATTGGGGATACGTTTCGACAATTACAGAATGTGATTATAGTTACATGTCAAACATTTGCTACCATAACAAATAAAATCAGGAAACAGGTTGTTGTAGTTGACTTGCTAGTTGACTAGTGTGTATTGAATACACTTCGTCGGGTTTCCCTCTGTTTACAGATGAAAGTTTAAGGCGTGAGAATGTTTTCACGACACAACGCATCTTACCAAAGACTGATCAATGTTTTGCGGTGATTGGTCTCTGCATCGAATCGCGGTGAGAATTGAAGAGGAGCAATAGCTGTCAGTCGGATTTGAATACGTGACTGCCAGGAAAACAATGCGAGTTATCGACTGATATTGGTTCACAGCAAGTAGATATCAGAAGACGTCAATCGTCTCATTCGATGCCAAACCGTAGTAGCTTTCGAATCAATGAAATGTACATGATCCTTCATCGCCTCTTATTGAGGCGGGGGTGAGCTCTTTTCAGCCATTTCGAAGATCATCTCTGTCAAGAATCAAACACAGACGTGTCTAATGAAGCAAATTGAACAATGTCTCGTATTTGTCTAAGCGCGATGATGCACAGTTAAGAATATAGGAAAGAAGGCGGTCATCAAGCTGATTTTGCTGGCATCCGTGAGGTGTTGTGATGATAGGGGGTACTTCATCAGCTATTCATCTCTGCTATGCTTACGTCAGTCAAAAAACCAAAGACGAGCTTACGAAACTTGACTGGAAAACCCGCCTTATAGCTCTGATCTGGCAGCCTCTGATTACCATCTCTTTGGTAAACTGAAAGAACGTCTTCGTTTAACAAGGTTTGAAGATGACCACAAGGCGTTGGGATATTTGTTGGCTTTTTATTATTTACTGTTGGTCACATTGGAAGAATTGCTGGCAGTTGACGCGCTAGTGATGAGCCATCACTGATGACCCTACTTTTGGCCATCATGTCTCTCGCAACCAGTGTTGCCAACTCAAAAAAAAAATTCCCGCTAAAACAGAGCTAAAAATCCTCTAAAATCAATTCCGCTAAAAAAAATTGAATTCAATTGTAATTATATTGAAATTAAATCCGCAAACTTCAGTGGATTTTTGCATAATTTTTGTGTAAAATGCTAAGCTGGCAAGACGGGTCGCAATACCAATCAAGCGATCGCATGTCTGTATCAGAAAAGATTATCAACTATTATTGCTTTTTGAAACAAGTTTATTTAAAAAGTTAAAGACCAAGTGGTTATACCAATGCAATTATAAAAATACATCAGATACGCGGTTGTTCCGATGCGCGCCTTCGATACGCGTAAGACGAGATGGCGACCTCTTCGTTAGGCGTCAGCCGAATTAGACTTCACTTAGCTGAAGGTTCCTGGTTCGAGTCTTGAGGCGGGTGTTTTGACACGCAGTGATAAAAATAGGAGAGAAAATTATTTATATGTGCTCTTTGGGGACTTTCTCGTGATGGCTGCCAAACAATGGCTCACCAGACGTATCGGTTTTAGTGTTTACCGCTAAAGCATCTAGTTCCAAAGTGGAGCAAGACTAGAAAGAGATGGAAGTTATATGAAGAGAATGACTCAACCTACTTTATAAATAGCAAAGGGATAGAAAAAAAATTAAATTTAAAAAAAATGATATGCATTTCTTCTGGAGTGATCCACGTAGAATAAGTTATTTTTCTATAATTGGGTTATAAAATATTTCATATGGCTGGTATAGATTCGTTTTTGGAAATAAAATTAAAATATAAACTACACGAAATAAAGAATTCAAATGTTTATATTCTGTTCATGAATTAATTAAACAAATGTGGTCATATATCACAAAGAATTCTAATTCAATCTCTTACATGAAAAATTGTCACTTTATATTTTTTTTTTTTGCCGACGCTATAGCGGTTGAAGCCACTTGAAAGAATAGTGCAGCGAAGATTTATATACTACTGCTGTTTGAAGCAACTGAAAATATTTTTGATAACACAAAACCCATAACACATAGTTCTTATCGACATTATTATAGAAAAATAATAAAAATAATGTCTTCATTGGTAAGTGTGTAAGATAATTACATGCATATTGACAAGTCATAGATTTCATGATAAAATCTTAATCGAAAAAGTTTTTATATTTCCAATTACTAATTATTAATTTTTGCAATAATTTCATGAATGATTTTAAACACGATCACTGACCGATCCCCTGTCAAAAATTCTAATTGCTATATAAAATCATAATCTGGAGGCAAGGGACCGATGGCCTGGAACACATAACGCATGTCCGCATGTATTATTATACCCCATTAAAATCATATGTAATTGCACTCGATTCCCTGAGAACGTTCAGTAAAACGGGAATTTAACTTCAACCAATTGAGCGAAGCGTTGTTCAACTAAATTTAAAGTCACTCTCAAAAAAAAATTGTAAACGAAGCATATTTTAAAAAATTCTTTTCGCGCGTTGCTCATAGATAGAAAAAAAAATTCGAATCATTGCTCCCCCAACTTTTTATTTGTACTTCTATTTTTATTTATTTTTTGTACGTGAACGTCATACTTATAAGAAGTTATGCCGAGGAAAGGATGTTTTTCAAATAAAACGCAGTTTTTTAATCAACTTTTTTTTTTCTTATCCTGTACTCGTGGATTTCTCCCTTTCGTGATGTTCGCACACGAACACTTATTTCATCTTTGAAGATGACTTTACGATCCTGCTCTTTCTTGTACTTTACTTCGCAATCTCCGCTAAATATTGATGCTAGTCACTGAATTTATGTGATAATTATTTAGGGCCTCAGTGACCTGTTTATTGTGGAATTTAACACTCGGATTTTCTTAAGCTTGTGATGTTTCTGGGAAAAAATACCAAACATTGAACTTCTTAAAACACATTCAGTCGACCGAAGATTATTTTTCTTATTCCCTAATAATAAAGGAAAGCGGAAACTTAGTAAAGTAAAATTGATTATTATATTGCTTTTTTAATATTAAAAACTTGAAATTATTTTGGGAATGTCTAATTTTTTTTCGGTTGCATGTAAAAAGTGGTTCATTTATATATCGTTAATCATTTCTCACTGTTGATAAATTATGCGAGAGTTTTTTTCCATTACAAAATTAGGAATGTGTTATAAGTAATATATATATTTTATTACATAAATATATTTAGATTCGTTAGAAACAATATTGAAAATTCTATAGTAAATTAATTTTCAAATCCAACTGATTATAATACAATTACAATGAAGAAATTATATTTATAAGCCTTTGTTCGTGGTTTAAATGTTAAAAATCCTTTAGCTGATACAAATTATTTTAAGTGATTATAGGAGATTAGATCAATATTGCTGTTAAAATTTTAAAAAGTCGGAATTCTTCTTTAATAAAAAAATAATCGCTAAAAACAATAATTTTAGAAAAAATTTCAGTAATTTTCGTTAAATCATGCATTTGTTTAAAAATATAACTTGATTCGTTATTCAGAAAAAAAAAATCATTAGGATTAATTGATCGCCTTTTTGTTATTTTTTTAATTTGTAGAATTAAAAGGAATTAAAACTTTAAACAAGATAGGTAAAAAAAACAAAAAACTCTCGCATTTTTTTAATGGCCCAGATTCTCAAAAACGATTATATATGAAGGAATACTAATTAATATACGTAAGTTACTATGGGTATAATTTTTTTCATCAGCCATAAAAATACTTGTTCTTCTCCTCTGCTTCCTTCAGGCATTTTCACAGACATCGTTTTGCAAGCTAATTCCTAATTATTATATTTAACTGAGGTTAAATAAGATTCAGTAATTTAACCATTTCAAGAAATTATTAATATAAATTATTAATAGAAATTATTATGTTAAATACTTTTAATATTCTATGTAGTTCTCTTAGGGTCAAACCGATTTTCGTAATGATAATTTAAACTGTAAATGGTCTAACTTTTTTGGATCATTTTCCCGTGATTCTCATTTTTCCTTATTCCTTGGGAAGGAGAGAGAAATAACGCGTTTTCTTGGTGGAGAGATTGGAAAAAATATAAAGAAGCTCGAATATTTTACTTAATTCAATTCTAATTGTGCTTTAATTCCATAGTAAAATTTTAATCTTAATTTCTAAACACATCAGTAAAATGATCAATATTTTACTGTTCGAAGTTGCAAGCTGGATTATTATTAATTTTTTTTATAATGCTGTTCGAAAATACAGACTGGATTTCAACTGTTGTAGCTTTCTTCATCGACTTATATTATCTCTTAGCATGAGACAATGTGGAAGAAATTGCAAGATGAACGAAGCCACTAAAGAGGTAGCAATTGAAACACAGCCAATGTCTTCAAAATCCAAACAATTTGAAGTTGTCTATGATGATCTTTTTAATTTTTGCTACATCTCGAATATTTTTGTCATGGAAACTAAAGAAGTTCTTTTTTTTTCTCATAAAAGAGAAGTATCATCGCTATATATTATAACCAACCCAACAGAAAATCTTAAGTAAAGCTGCCTTCAACAAACTTGCTGAAATTTTTTATTTCGTTTAAATTTTTTCGATTCACATGTCATCGATCAAAACCACCGGTCTAATATCTCCTTTAATTACAATAAAATTTTCATTTTTTAACTAGACTGAAACACAAACAAAAATTCTACCCTACCCCTAAAAGTAATATATCAATCTTAAAAAATTATGCTGTAGTTTTCAATGTAATAAGGATATCAGATAAATTTCATCCATCGTCTTCTTTTTGACATATACGTAGAGAAATTGTAAAACTGTTGAAGATGGACTTTACTTTCAAGTTATTTACAGTTTTTCCTAAAAATAAATAAATAAATAAATAAATAAATAAATAAAGGTAACGTAAACGCTGATAACGTCACTTCAACTGAAAAGCATCGTTTTAAAAATTAGAATTTTTGTGTAACAGAATTCGATTTTACAGGAAAATATGGGTATTTACCTTTAGTTTTTTTTAAATTTTCTTCCAATACCTTTCTCTGTCGAATTCTTTACATTCGCTGGGTAGACGAATCAGTGGAGTATCGTCAATCGTTGATGATGCAAACCCATGAAGGAAGAATGAGTAGAGACTCTCTGCGTAACCTTGTCATTGAGAACAACAGACTCATTTGAGGTCAATAGCTTTGACAGTGAAAGAGATTCCTGTCCTCATCCTTTGACTTAATTGCCATCAGACTATTGATTAAGTGATTACGAGAAATCCGACCGTGAATCACATTCTATCTGCAGCGCGTTTGCACTGCATTGTATTTATTGTTTACAATTCAACTATAAATTCAAACATATCTAGTAAATACTTTCGCTTTAGGAATGTCAAAAATAAAATACAATATAAAAATTGTTTTTAAATACCATTTCATTTAAAAAATTTAATTGAATTCACTTAAAGATGCAATAAATTGAAGTTACGTATAAATTATTTTTTATAAGACAATTTTGCTTTTTTAAACTGTTTACAAAAGATCTCTCTTCGTCATCCTCCCTATGTTAAACTGAAGTTTATCAAAGACTAATATGTAAATTTACTACCTTTTCTATCAATCCTTTTCCTGCTATCAATCGATTTATTGTGAATTTTTTGATTTTCACTGATAAGTGATGACCCTATGGCACACATATCATACATTTACTTTAGTTCCCATAAAAGTAAATGAACAGAAAGATTGCGAAAGGTATAAAAGCTTAGCTCAAACCTTGACTTCCACAAATCCTCACTGGATATTTCCGAAAGCCAACAGGATTAAAGCAAAATCGCCATGGCCAAGCTTCTGGTAAGTCATCTTTCTTGTTCCCGTGATTGTTCCTCACGTTAGATAGCTTAGCGCAGGACTTGAAAATCTCAGGTTCCATAACTGATACGGAAGGTTTTAGCAACGTAGAATAAGTTTGAAGGTGATAACACGTTTCAAAGTTATTTTACTGAAAAATTGTGGTAGGTGATGCCATATTTCTTACACCTTCGAAGAAGAAGAAATGTATAAAGGTGTTTGGACACTTTTAACCTTATAATGTATAAGGAGTCCATCATTTTTTAAAATTTCGTTGATATCAAAAAGATGTTCTTGAAAACCATCTGTCGTATAAATAGGATTTGGTTTCTAAAAACAGATCAATTTTTCACAAATTTTTTGAACGCGCTATAGCAGAGCCTTTATCTGAATAATGAGTGCGCAATTTAAATAGAAAGCATTAGTGGTCATACACCGTTTTAACTTTCTGAACTAAGTGAAAAGATTTTAGTAATTTTAATAATATAAATTTTATCTCTCTTAAAGAGTTTTATTTAACATTATTATTATAATGACTTTTGATGCACCTTTTATCAGTATTGACTTCGTTATTTTCTGCCATTATTTATTTTCATATTCTTTAACAGAAAAAAGTTTATTGAATTATTATAAAATCCAATGAAATCAATTGTAAATGAATTTTTCTAAATTCTTAATTTCTTCTTAGTCTTCTCTTGTCGTCGCTATCCTGTGCTTGGGAATCATAGTAACTGCCAAAAAGCTGGATAAATTCAAACTGAAGGCTAAAGGCTATGGTTTGTCTCACCTTCAACAGGCGATGAACCCACAAGCTCCGCTGGAAGAAGGCGAAGAAGCGGCTCCAGCACCATCCCCAGCACCATATTACTATTACCCACCACCTGCAGCCCCAGCAGTTGCTCCTCCAGTCGCTCCAGCTCCTGCACCAGCGCCTGCCCAATATTATTATGGCAATGGCAACGGAGCTGCTACAGCTGAAGCCTCAGCGGCAACGTCGGCGGCATTAATGTCGGGCGCCGCTTCACAACACGTGATGCCCGTGATCGTTCCTTTCGCAGTCGTGGCTCACTCGCCTGCTTCGTTACCTCTCTCACAGCCACCCATGTCAGCCGGTCTGTCAGCTTCAGCAGCGTCATTCTCGCACAACGGAGGATATTCTTACAACGGTATGCCCAAGATCGACTTAGATTACATGAGCTACCCTTACTATGGTATGTCAGCCAAACGCAGTTACGCTCCTTACGCTGAAGACGAGTATGAAATGTATGCCGATAATCCCAGCCGTACGAGATGGGGATACAGTTCTGATTATGGGTCGTATAGAGGATGAAGAAAATTCTTACAACCCATCTTAATTATATTTTTTACATATGAGACTCTATAAAAAAATGGAAAAATATTTCAAGTTTTTTCTTTCCATGTTTTGCGTCAACTGCATATTTAAGCGAGTTCGAGAAGTTTTTTATATTTCAGTTTATTATTGTCCTAGATAATAAACTGTAATGTCATGGAAAATGTTGAAAATTTTCCACAATAATTTTCAACAATCTGTTCAGAACATAATTTGTTTGTTGTATATAGGGCATTACATAAGATATTATTCTCCAAAAAATTTCTTTAGTATTTTTAATTGTAAGGTTGCCAGATTTCTATATTAGTCAACTTAGTTGATGATCATAGAAGGCTGTGAAACCTATCATCCTAACGATACCAAAAATTCTTAATTTACAGATCTTAATTCTTTTAGAGAAAAAAAAGGGGAGTAAATGGAACGAATATAATTTTAACTAATTTGTCATAATTTCTTTTAATTTTATTTATTGAAGTGTACATACTTTTTGTTACCTCTTTTTTTTATTTTTGTATTAATAATAAAAGATAAAAATTGTATTGGATTCATCCATTTTACCTTTGAATAATAAAATCTTTTCTATTGAATTCATAATTTCTGCCCTTGTTCCACTTTTTAAAATTATGGGATTGAAAGAAATACGGTAAGCTAAAAAGGAATGGAATCCTTTTTTTCTTTGCAAAGAGAGAAGACAATATATTGTCCTGGCCTATTTAATTCGAATTACCCTTGAAATTCGATCTCAGGGAAAAATTCCATAGAATGCTTAATAATTAGCAAACTGTTTTCATCCGTCATACAAAATATTGAATAAAAATACAGTATATGCTCTAAAAAATTGTAAAACCTCAGAAACTGAACATTTTCTCTTATTATTATATTAAGTTGTGCAATTTCAAACCTTAAATAAATACATAAATTAAACATGTTAATACATAATTTGACAGTTTAAAGGCAATCACTTTCATTATATGAAAAAACGAAATTTTAAAATATGTTTTATTCTCCCATTATTAACCTTAAATTGCAAATTTTAAAGCCTTAAATCTTAGCAAAATATATTTTTAAAGTTCCAAATTTGAATTCTGAAATGGATAAACATTCTTAAGATATTTTGTTGCTAAATATTTAGAAGACTAAAAATTAGTCACCTTAAAATTTTTTAATATTTGAAAGCAATAGTTGGGCATTTTTTACTCGCGGTAATATTTGGCGCGGTATATTTTTCCCCCTACTTTTATGTTTTTGTTTATTCACAGTCTTGTATCTTTTCTCTCGTTATCCATTTTTTGATGGGTGTGTATGTGACTTCAGTCATGCGAGGTTGCTGTTGACAGGCTGCGATATCTTCATTACGTGGAGGTGAAATTTTGCGGCCGAGTCGGGGTAGAAGTGGTGCAAACTGTGGAAATATAATAAGATAAATATTGAAATATCGAACTCATGCTACGTGAAATATTTAAGATATTAAATTTATAAATAATTTATGCGTTTTATTTGTTCAACAAAAAATTTATTCAGTTTTATCTTAATTTTAAGATTTAAATGTAGTTTTGATAACATGCGTTTATGAAACTGCAGGCACTTAATAATTTTCTTAAAGATTTGGAGAAAGTTGTCACTCATTTTCCTTTTTAAGATAGTTACAAAAAATTAATAGGCTACGATAACCTTTCATTTCCTGCTCTCCGACTGGATGAAGGAGTTCAAAAGACTCCGCAATGTTACCGAATTTTTTTTTTTTTTTTTTTTTTTTTTTTAAATATCAAATTCTTGCATTTCCTCCATTATATTCTGCTTTCTGTATAATGTCTAAATACATTTTATGTTAGTAAAATTTGTCCAAAATAAAATAATTTACGAATAGGAGAAAATTTAATAAAGGAATATCAAACATGCAACAAATACTGCTTGAAACGTAGCTATTATTTAAAAACATTAGCACCCTATTTTCTTTTATAAAAAATAAATATGGGCGTATTAGGAAAAATACATACAAATTCAAACTATATTTTACGAAAAAAGATAATTTGAAGGGAATTTAAGAGGAAAATTTCCTTGATGGGTCAAGCAGAATTTCTTTTTAAGAGTTGAAAAGCCTCCCGACTCGTTCCAACAGAAATTGCCAATTTATTAATTTTCCCCATCATTTTCCTTTAAACAGGTTAACTTAATTGATGTAAAACCAAACGGTATAAACCTCTTTTCGAACAGAGATGTGAACAGAATGATTAAAATGAACTACTATTATTTTAAAAAATTCTTTTACAAAACATTGTAAATAATTCTTGGAATTGTGAATATGCTTCTAAAACATTCACATGTTAAGTAAAAAGAGAAATCAGGATTAAAAGTAAATTATAAAAATGCAATTATGACAATTTAATTAAGTAATAACAGCCTACATCAGCAACTTAATTTTGAATGAGCAATTTTTTCACACAAAAAATAATAAATCCTAATTAAATTTACAGATGAGATGCTACGTGATATTCGCAGAAATAATTTTTGCTGATTCTTAACGAGATCATGATTGTCAAACTTCAGTTTTTCTCTCAGTCAGTGCATGTGGATACATAGAGGTAAAACGCTAATTAGATTAATTTACAAAAAAAATACATAAAAATAAAAATAAAAAAATTCATCTCGTTGCGATGACATAAAATTTGCTCTGCATACTTGGTTGGGTTTGATATTATTTCATACGTTGAGTCAAGTAATCATGCAAAATTAGTCATATCATTTATTCTTTTCTCTTAATCACAGCAAGTTTAATCTTTTTTTTGTTATAAAAAGAGTTTTTAATAATGGTGTTCGCATTTCATTTGAATTCGGGGAAATGAGATATTTATAAATATCACAAATGAAGGTTGGTTGGTTGGTTTATTAGAATTTTTGGCGTCGACTACTAAGATCATTTTGCATCTTTTACACAAGTTATATCTGTACGCAGCCCGGAACAACACAAACATCCATGCCCACGGCGGGATTCGAACCCACGACCAGGCGGACTCGAGAACTAGAAAGCCTACGCCCTAGCCCTCTCGGCCAGATGAAGGAAATATAGAAAAAATAAAATTTGTCAAGTTAAAAATGCATTGTCATTAATTTCTTTCAAAAGAGTACTGTTTTTCGGCATGAAGTTCATTAGAAGATTTAAAAAGATTATAAAGAATCTTACCTGTTAGTTTCTCAAAATCTTCGTATGGTACATGAACTAGCATAAGCTTCTTTTCCATAAATTTACGTAAATATTATATTGGAAGTATTCATACATTTCTCGATAATGATACCAAGGTCCATAAAGTTTCATTTTTAGATATGTGCCGAAACAGCTGCCGTAATTGTAAATGATACGGAAATTTTAAATGCTTTATGAAAACAGTCGACATATGCATCTAAAGAAGGAACTATAATAGTAAATTTGTTCATGCCGAAAATGTTTTTTTCCTCCGGCTTAGACGCTGCAACTGTAAAGGATTTGTCTGCTGTCACTTTGTAAAAAGCATCCTTTTAACCTGGGATTATTTTGGACATTTCGTATAGCAAATCCAAAACTATAAATCATAGTAAAATTTCAGTTCCTCTGACGCGCATTTTTGTTAATCAAACGTAGAGTTCAAAATAATTATATTATAGCACGAGTTAGTTTTTTTATTTCCCTATTATTACTTTTTATTTTCCAAATAAGTCATGTTTTTTGCTTAATGAGGTTAGCCGAGACGATGAAAGGCAAGAAGAGGTACTAACAGTCACATCTTCATAGCAAAGTGATTTTACGGCTGTTTCGATAAAGAACTTGACCAATTTTCAATAATGATTGCTTGAGGCAGCTATATAATAAATCATGTTTAGCGAGCATGAATCGTTTCTTCCTGAAATTTTCGCTAATAATTTTCGGTGGACAGCAGCCTTCAAATAATTTGTCGAATTATTAATTAGCCAAGTCATTATCACTTTATAGTTTTTTTATGAATTGAATTTTTAAAATTCATCGACCAAATTCAAGTTTCAATAAAAAATTTATCTATATTTCTTCATAGAGGTACTTTAAGATAAAAATTCCATTAACTTTTGAACAAATAAAATACATGAAAGCTGATTTTTTAGCCATATTTAAACTATTATTTTAGCTGAAGCTTGAGATGTATTCAAGATTTGGTTAAAATTTTATCAATAACAGCGATAATTTATGGATGAAAATATCGTGTTAGCCCAGTAAAAGCATAGTAATAATAACGAGTACTCAGAAAGCTTATGGACAAAATGCAAGCATCCCATATGGGCGTGGTTAGCATGTGCAGCGACAATCTCAAGGCTTTCGCTTGCTCGTTTCATTGATACATGAATTTTGTGATATTAAAAATGAGCTGGCAATATTGCTGTTGGACGAATGGTCGAAGATGATACAGTGAAGCACTATAAAGTCGAAAAAATCACTCGGACTATTATGTACAACATTATTACGAAATTCGAAATGGTTTTCCAGTTGAGGACTAGCCAAGACTAGGTACACCATCGAAGCAGACTTGAACAGATCTAAGCAAGCAGAGCAACTGCCAAAATCCTGGTCAGAGTCAAACCAATGAAAGTTCCCAACAAATTTGAGGTTTCCAAGATACGTATCCAGTAAGCCTTTGAGAAACATGAATTTGAAATATTCGTAAACTAGCCGAGGAATTCCCCAAAAGTGCTGAAAACTTTCTCGAGACATTATGCCTTCGCATTTCTTTTTTCACATGCGACCAAAATCTCGGAATGATGGATATTACTTAGAAGATTTTTTCAAAACCTAGCTTATGCCCTTACATGGGAAATTCAAAGCAGCTGAAAAATTCTGATTTGGCTAGGGCGTTATCCAAGGGGTTTCACAACCGTTCATTGGAAACACTGGCGATGTCATGTGTAAATTAGCAGACATAAAACGCAGTGGAATTTTAAATAATGACAGGACAAATTAAATGAATTGAATAAAGGGTAATGTTTATTTAATAAATAAAGACTAAAGTCAAAGTAAATAGGAAAATATAAATAATTAATACTATTAATTATTTTAGCTACCTCCTTAGGTACTAGTTTACTTAACTAAACACTTAGCTTAGGTTTGTAATTAGCAAATGACACTCTTAAATAATATAACCAAATAATAACACATTACAGAATAACACACTAAATTGGTTCTTTCCGTTTCTTTTAAATAAACTTCCTCTAATGCTGCCTGAAGAAGAATAAACTATATTAAACAATATGTTTAGATTGAAAGGTTTGTCCCCTTTCTGTGCGTTGGCTATATTGAAAGTAGGCAAAGTAGGCAGAACGGACGGTAAGTTCACGGGTGTGTAGTTCATGGCGGTTGAATACGGGCGCTCGCACATGACATAGCTACGTTGGGAGAACGAAACCCAATTGTCGAGTCAAATAAGAAGATAAGCCGAATGGCCTTAAACCTTTATCTTAGAGGAATATTTCAACCCACAATGATACAGCTCGGCGAAGGCATGTCTCGTTAGGTAGGCCGAGAAAAATATTTGGAACCTGGCCTGTACCAAACAGTTCAAAGCTAAAGTGTCGTAATAGTTCTTTAAGACACTAATGGAGCATAAGGAGGGTCGTGGTAGGAAGCTTTCGCTCACCTTATCATTTTCTTCGGTGGCCGACGCAGTCTTAACGAGAGGCTCATCTACGGAGCTCGTATTCCGCTGCCGCTGCCGGTCGGCTTCTCCGCATAGGCTCGTCGGACTTCATTCTCTTCCTGCTGTCTTCTCGCCGGAGATGCGAAGCAGAGACTTTTCCGAAGACCTTTGTGACCATCTCCTGATTTTCTCCACGTTTCTTTTACCTCCGTTTTCTTCGACGGTCTCGAACTTTTTTGCCTTGATCTCGTGACTTCACGTTTTCTTCTCTTTGGCGTGATTTCCTTTTCCCAACTTTCGTCTACGTTGTTGGCGACGAATATTACGTCGGCTCGCTTTCCATGCCTATGAATAGACGATTCGTGTGCGAAAGCGACCGACGCTGTCATCGGAATCCTTGATGTTATCCAGATTCCGTGACAGGCAGTCAGCACTCTCTAAAGAGCTGTTTATTAAGAACTGTCTGGTGAAGTTGGTGCGATTTATCAATCAGTACCACAAAGATGACAGCTGTCTTTTTATGGAACCTCCTCAACAGCAACTATGCCAAAATGTCATTGGAGTGGTGGCAGTCCTACAACGTATTTTCTTGCCAAAAGGAACTATCCCACGAAATATTACGAAGGTGAAACTAATAGAGGATTTCTGATCTATGCTGGCTAGTAACGATATGGAGGAGGCAGGAAAGCTAAACACAGAGCAGTTGACCCATCAACCGTAGAAAATCAAAGACGTAGATTTCAAAGTTGTCCCGATTATGATGGAAAGGATCCGTTGTACATCGAGAAAAACCACATTCGACCATATGATTACATGCGCCCACATTGTACATAGAGAACAAATCCAAACCAAATATCATAAACTTACCGTTTGTCAACCTTTGTCCAATAATTTTGTGACCCCCATTATATCATTTAGCCCATTAATATTTTAATAAGATTATAATTTTTTAAAGGGCGTTTTCTGCATTGTTAAATTTTTTTATTAAATTTATCTATTGAGCTATTCAGTAATCGTTGTTGCGTGCCATGTATATACTTAAAATAACCAAAATAATTAATGAGACAGATGCCATTTTACACTGTCATATCACTCAATAATGACCACCCACTTAGTAATGGGAGTAGCCACCCTTCGCCGCTATAACTGCTGTTAGGCGTCGTGGCATGGACGCAAGAAGTGCGCAGTATGTGTCCGATGGCATGGTAACCCATTCCGCTTGAAGCGCTGTACACAGAGCTTCGAGAGTCATAGGTGGAGGGCCCAGCTGCCGTACATGGCGATCAAAGTGCTCCCACAGATGTTCGATTGGATTGATGTCCGGCGAATTAGCGGACCAAGGGAGCACTCGAAAGTCACTACAGTGTTCCTCGAACCAATCCAGAAGGAGACGTGCCTTGTGGCAGGGTGCATTGTCCTGCTGGAACAAACCATCACACTGGGGGAACATCGTGAGCATGTACGGGTGCACCTGGTCCGCTACGATTGACAGATAGCCACAGGTATTCAAATTGCCCTCTAGACGAATCAGTGGACCTAACTGCTCCCAACAGAAGATCCCCCACACGTGCACACTACCCCACCAGCCTGTTTCCGGCCCACAAATAGCCTCCTGCAGTCTCTTTTCATGGCGTTCATGAAGCACTCGCCATCGCCCGTCAATCTTATGGAGAAAAAACCTTGACTCGTCGGAGAAGGCGACCTTAGCCAACACCTCCTAGAAAGAAAGCCTCACAACTGAAACGTCACATATTGTTACATCATCGTAATTCGACCATTGTTGATCGTATTTCTACCAATAGTTAGCCCTAAATTTATGATGATGTAACAATGTATGACTTTTCAGTTGTGAGGCTTTCTTTCTAGGAGGTGTTGCTTTAGCCCACTCATCTGTGGTCCAATGGCGGTGCTCACGTGCAAAGTCTAGGCGTCGTTGACGATGACCCCTGGTCAACATGGATGCAGCAACCATGCGTCGACTGTTCAGACCCATCCGTAGCAGGGTGCGTTCAACGGTAATGTCGGATACACGTCTGTTGGCACCACTGTTGAATCTGGTGCTCAGTTGATGGACTGTGGCTCTCCTGTCACATTTTACGAGTCGTCGTAGGCGCCATTCATCCCGTTGGTCGATGGCTCGTAACTCTTTACAGTGATAGCGTTGGGACGCGATTTCTGTCCCTGCTGTCCACTCTTTGTACACCTTCACTACAGCGGACCGTGAACAGTTCACAAATCGCGCCGTTTCGGAGATGGTGCCACCCTTGCTGCGATAGCCTATTATCATCCCTTTTTGGATGTCCGTCAAATCCGGACGTTTACCCATCTTGAGGCTCGTGCACCTGATGTGATGCACCAGCTTTAAAGCTTTCTCAGCCTGTTATGCAAATTTTGCAATGTATAATCGTTGTTGAGACGAACCATGCGTGTACCTTGAAGGGGTGCTGGTTATAATTCATTGATATGACAGTGTATATAAGGGTGTTTTGAAATGCTAAAGTTTCAGCTATTTAGCCAACAACAACAAAAAAAAAGGTTCTGTAATAAAGTATCAATTATGTCTTTAAAGTTTGCTGAACGATATATTATTTTTTAAAGCTAGAGTGTATTAGAGTTATATCCAATAATGGGTGCCCATAAAAAAAATCTTCAAAAGTTGAATTTTTTGACAACGAAATCGGCAGTGGAAAGTTTTTTATTCGCTCAGTTAATAAATATATTTCAGAGAAGTTTAAATAAATAAGATTTGAAGCATATTTTGCATATATAGGGAACACTGAATTGAAATTTTACTGGGAAAATTTAAAGTTCCGGGAAGTAATGAATATCAAGTGTACGATATTTGACATATTTCGAAGGAACACTGCGCATAAAACTTCCCGTGAAGGAGAACAAAAATCTGATTCCACTATTCGCATGGGTCTCGCTCTCCAAAATTAAGGTTAAAAATCATTTTAGAATTTACAGTAAATAGTTTATTCATAATAAATCGTTTTAAATCTTTCTGTTAAATATTTAATTATTTTTTCTTATGTTTATAGGAGGACGAAAGACTATTTGTTATTAAAATTCTAAATGAATAAAATAAAATAAAAAATGAATTTTTTGCTTAGAATCACCCATACTAACTCCCGTAGAAGTTTGTACAATGAATTCTGAGACACCCTGTATACAATGTGTTTCTGAATGGCCTGTACAAACTCTCAGGATAAGTTCTAGGGACCTAAACAAGCAGAAAATGTCATATGAACATGGAGTCGAAAACGCCTCTACGAAGATCATCGCAAACACCCTGTATGTAGAAGTAGAGGAGTCTTTCATATATTATTGAAAGTCGTTTTCGTTCAGTGTTATTATGAGGCATAGAAGCAATTTATGTATTTATTTACTATATTTCATATATTATGAATAAACAATTTTTATTGATGAAAATAGGAAAGAAAATTCCACAGCCTGGATTCGAACAAGGAATCTTCTACTCACCGTGTAAACGTACCAACCAATTGCATGTCCTTAGGGCTTGTTGAAGCAGTACCAAGTTCGTAGGCTGGGACTATCTTTCCTACTGGCGTAATATTCGTTAAAGAGTAAGTATTGAATGGTCTTATGAGGAATTTTACACGCCAAACTCAGATGTTTGGCGTTTGGTGATAACATTTATTCATTTATGTAAAAGGTGCACAGAAACAGCAAAGGAAAACTAGCATTTAAAAGTAACTCAAACAAGCAAACAAATAAAAACAAGGAAAGTTTTAAGTATGCAAACAAATAATTTCTAAAACATATATTCTACAGTAAACAAGGAAAATGTAATAGAAATCATATAGAGATAGTTATAAATTGGATAAATAATCATTCATTTGCGATATAAAAATTGGTATCAGCAAACATCCAAGGAGTGAAAGCACAAAGCATATGAATAATATTGGTAGTAACCGTACAGCTTAACAGAGGGGCAACAGAGTTTCCAATTAGTTTCGCCATTTATTCCCGGCATTATCAAGGATAACACGACTTTATAAAGAGGCTTGTGAGCTTTTATATACAGAAATATCCACTGATTGTACAAAGCATATGCCTAATTTGATCGAAAGTATCAGTACTTGATGCTGTTGTATGTCTTGTCACGCTATAGAAACAAAATTAAACTCACCCATCTCAAATAATTTTTCCTTAACAAACAAATTGGTGGTTATTTCATTCGTAATTTTCAAAATTAAACTCACTTATCTCAAATAAGCAGCAAGCTATCATGAAAGCTAACGAAAAAAGTGATGAAGCTTTATACCATTATGGAATAATATTAAAATTTCTGTGCTGAAAGACTGCTTAGCAGTAAAATTATTTTGTGGTTAAGAGAGCTTCTCTATCTTAACTTTTATTTAGTTTCACGTAATAATTTGTTCATGAGCTCATACGGGCATTTTTATTGCAATAACTCAATACATCTTTCGCAAGTTTGCAGATAATGTAAAGTCACCTTTATTGCTAAGAAATTAGAATCTGAAAACTTTTCAATTTCTTTCAGAGTTCAATATTAAAGATTTTATTAAAATAAAATGAAAGCGAGTTATTTTATTACAAATAAAATAATCAGAAATGACATTCTCTGTTCTCCTTAATATATTGTATTCATGTACTAGCACGCCAACTGAAAATGATTTTATCAGAAAATATGGCTAGGACACGATTAGTCAGTACGCAGGCAAAGAGCGACATCGGATCAACAACCAAAACAAATGGCTTTATATTGCTTTTACAATGACGGTTCTACACATTATTCTGTTGCAATTGTTTATAATCGTTGTTATAATATTATTGTTAGATTTTAATTTCAAGCACGGTCTAGAATACAATGGTCCGAAAACTCCATTGTTAATCCACCAATCATGAACGCTCCATTGTTAATCCATCAATCGCTGGTTTTGAGGACAGAAGCAGGCATCAACGATTAATGAAGAGTCGGAAGTTCAAAAAATTACTTAGAAATATTGCGTTATTTAAGTGAAATTGATATTCAGTGTTAGAAATAAATAAACTTCGTACAGAGAGCTGTTTGTTAAAAGTAATTTATAATTAAGTAATAAGTTTAAGAAAGGGTTTCTTTTTTTTTAGAATATGTTTATTAGTTTTAATCCGGATTTTCGCTATTTAGACGAACGAAGATGGGACAGGTTTTTCTTCCTGTTTTTTTGTAAGTGCAAGAGATATATTACCTTTATGCGCAAAATAATTCTAACCCTTTCATGCGTATGGCCACTACAGTGGACAGCTATTATTTTTTGCTTTGTAGAAGAAACTCGGTTTTTAGATTTTTAACACAAAATAAGATTCAAGAGACTAGTCTGAAATTTTTTCCTTCTATTGGATTAAAGTCCACAGAGCACTACAGTGGACAGTACTGTATAATTATTACTGTATTCTAAAAATTATGAATAAATGTTTTTTCTACTTTTTCCGTGTTCCTTTGTTTATTAATGCAAAAAGAAAAAATGCTATTCAATTTTTTAATAATTCATGCATGAAATGGCTAATTATAGCTAAAGCATATAATTTAATTTTTCTGGCTAATAAAACCGTTACTAGTTAAAAGCAAGAGTATAAAATTTTGACTGCAGTTATTCTCACATAATCAATTTATGTTAACGCCCAAATTTACTGGTGTTTACAACTTTATAAGTCGTAAAACTTTATTAACTAGTAACTACTCCCAAACAACTTTCTCTTCATCACTCTATAATGTACTAAATAGAAACACACACGAAAAGCGATTTATATCATCGCATATAGTAAAAGGATAGAAAATCCTCTTTCACCCTTTGACCATGGAGAAATGCTATTAACTTTTTTTTTAACAATTAAAAGAAAAAAAAGCAGAAGTCACATTACTAGCATCAGACATTTTTAATTCTAACTTTTTGACGTTCCTCTTATGAAATGTAATTGGTGGTTATTTCATCCGTAATTTCCAAAGGAGAATATCATTATTAGAACTGGAAAAATACTTTTTTTTTAGCGACTTGAATTTGATCCAGATTACGCCATTGTAGATTTTAAGGATAAGCATTCTATTAAACTCCAAGTTTTTGAAGGTTTAATTCTATAGCGCGAAGGTAAAGAATTCTGGAAATGGAAAGAACATAGCCTCCAGCCGTCCCACTAGAAACGTGTATTCACTCCGGGGCATTGTTTCATGAATATGGAAAATTGCCCCTGTTTCTACGGTGATGTGCAAACCTATATTTAATTTCCAATTACCATAACAGTTTTAAAATTACCAAACGTCTTAGAGCATATGATTCTTTGAGTAAATTTTCAGTTACAGATTTACAATTGTGCAATTTCAGTCGGGTTGTTTAAAGATGTAGTTCATTTGCAATAGAATCTACGAGGAAATCTATAAAAAAATTTTACATTTAATCAAAGCTTAAATACATATTAGGAATAATTAGAAAATGCACTATTTCAACTTTAACTTGTGAAAATGAGAAAATTATCGAAAATCTGTGAGCATTTAAAATTATTCCAGGTAAATATTTAATGTAAATTATTCCTAGCAGTTATTAAAATCTTTTATTTTCATTTTGACGCGTTAAAATTAAGGCACTGCATTATATAATTAGTTTTAATTCACTCAACATATTTAAATTTCACATTAGATAATTTTTTAAACTTTTTTCTATCATATAATAAACAGATGCTAAAGATACTAACAAGGGAATCCCACATAGCCTATCCGCTTTAACAATGGAGTCCTTGTATGGCTATGTATGCTCAAATTTTTTTCTTTTTCGCGGTTTATTTTGAAAGAAACAAAATTTGGCACTCTCTTATTTTGCAAGCATCTATAGTAGCTTCAGATGAGTAACACCATATTTCAATTTGGTGGAAAACTGTGACATTCATGTTCGAACGATTTCCTTGTAAGTTCACAGATTTCTACAAAGATGTCAAAATTTAGACGTTTTGTCGAATATCTAGAAAAATACTTGATGAATTATCCTAAAACTTAAGGGGTATAAAAACCATGTAATACCTCATATATTTTAGTGAAAGTTCTGAACCGAAGGCAAATAGGGGACCAGCAACGAAGTGAACAAAAATAATGATTGGGATCACCCTGTAAAAAATAATCCTTGAAATGCGTTGTATAAACTAAAAAACTTCCGAAAACATTTCGATTTTTTAAATAAACCTTTATATCTCCATGAATATACGTGCTATTCTCATACAAACACACGCAGATAAGTAAAAGAAGCCTCTTAATCATATGCTACAGCTACAACGCATTTCAAACAATATTATTTACAGGATGATCCCAAACATTATTTTTTTTTTTTTGTTCACTTTGTTGCTGGTCTCCTACTTGGACAAACCTTCGCTGAACTACAAGAGGTGTAACATGCTCTTGAATTATTTAGACCATTTAAAATTCTAAAGGAAAATCATTTAGAAGGAAACAAAAACTCATTCGTATATTCAGAGAAGATTTATAATATATGGCTGTGTTATGATAATATGTCGAAACAAAATCTACAATTTTCTATATAAAGTTGAGAATAGATCAAAACTGCAAAGAAAGGAAAAATTTAATAGAATGTGATATTTATAATAAAGGATGTAAAAGGAAGGATTTGTATTCATAATATTTGACGAAGTGCTTAACAATTTAGTCTTTACTCTTCATAGTAAAGACACGAAGTGTTTTATAATCACCCTGTATAAGTTTGATCTTCTTGTTATATGTACAGCGATTGAGATATAAGAATGTGTATCTAATTTTGTGAATTCCGTTCCTATTGTTAAGCTATCGAAGCTATCACAAAATCATCCTGCGTATTTTTAAATCAAGTAAAGATGTAAAGTTGCTGTTTATTGCTTAGGCAATAACTGCAAAATAGATTAAAATAATCAATAACAATAAAACAAATCTGTTATTAATCCCAGAATCTGTAAAAATAGATCAAATATTCAACATTGATACTGATCAAATAGCTTGTTTCCTGCCTCCAAGCCGATTTCATTATGGTAGGGTAATTCTGATGCTAATTGGTAAGCTAAATTGAATATGGGCAAGACCTGTCTCAAACCTTAAATCATAAGAAGTTGATGCTAAGTAGAAGAAAAAAAAAATTTTTTGCAGCGTGCAAATGCTTTTTTTTATTTAAAAAAATTATTTAAATTAACTAAATCATTTATATTTTAAGAGACATTCAAGAATTTTGAACCGCCATTTTACGAATTTTATTAAATTAGCCTTTTAATTCTATAGGTAAAAAAATTTCGAAATTATGGCGACAGTTTTCTAATTAACATTCATGTAATGCATGAAAGTTATTGTTATTCGAACATTCATTTTCATTTTATACATAATAAATTTTTATAATAATTACATACAAAATATACATTTTTGCATTAAGGCTGAATGCATTTAAGTGATTTTATATATAACTTCTTAGAAAATAATTTGGATGTTAAAACATTAATGGGGTAAATGGATATAGTAAAAGAGATTAAAGTTTTTATAATGATTTAATTATGTTATAACTGAATTTATTAAAGTTAAGTTTGATTTATAAGAAAATTTTGATTTTAGATTGAGAAATCGGCTTGTATATCTAACGAGTATCAGTTGTATTAATTACTCAGTTTAACCTGATTCATGAAAAGAGATTCCAATTGTTGAAGAATTTAATTTTAAAATAAGAATCCTTTGTAACTTTTGATCTTAAAAGACGTCAACCTTATTTAACCTTAAATTTAGCTTCCATTAATCATTTTGAGATTCGGTAAAATTTAGATGAAAGCAGCGCAGAAGTTTCGCGAAGCTTTCAGACACGTTCTCATAATAAAACGATGCTACTCCAGGCGGAATACGGAGGGACCACACGCACAATTAGACGATTCTTAGATTAAACTCGGCCTTAACTTGCAATACCTGCATATTATGCAAGTTCATCTGAAAGAAATAAAAAAAATTCTCGATTACAGTCATACAAGGAGAAGAGATTGCCCATTCTATATATCAGCTCGATTTCGACGTCATAGCTTCTTTAAAGCCGACCCAGCTGCTCCTGACCGCGTGACACACTGGTAGTAATCGCTAGGTCTTGTCTTTTTTTTTTTTTCTTTTTTTTTCTCTCTCTCTCCTTTCGGTTTTTTGTTTGCTTCGCCATCGGCGGCCAGTAAGAGTTTCGGGTGTTACCCTTTCAGGGAACGATACCTGCCCCGCACAGCTATATTAAGGCCGACAAGAGAGATGGACATCTCTTAAGATCGAAAAACCTGCTGCTACGGGATAACCTCTCCTCAGGAAATTCAAGGCCGTCCAACTAAGCAAATGCTCCACTCGACTGCGGCATCTCCGTCTACGTGAACAAATCATGCGACTTATGGTAAGAGAAGCAGAAACAGACAGACAGACATTTCTACATCTTTTAAGCTCATACAGCGATGCTATCTTCTATTTGAAATTATCAGACCGTATTTTAAAAGAACATTGGGAAATCATTTATATGAAACCAATTTAACATTTTAAAACTGCATTCTTTTTATTTATCAAATAATTGATAGGTGCCGTTAGTGTAATTGGAAAAAAATAAGAAAAAAAAAGAGAAAACAATCATTTATGTAAATTAATTTACTGTTTTCATATTCAAATTAACTTATTCAAATATTTTTCTTTTTCTTTCCATAACATTAAATATATTTTAGGATCTTTTAGAGACAGTCGCATAAGATTAACTCTGAACTGGGATGTAATTATTTCAAATATTCTTTATAATGATTAGTTTATACATATGATTTAGTTTTTAATTTTAGACGATTTGCTTATTTTAGACGTTTCGTAAATATACATTTAAAATAGTAGCAAATGCTACGGCACTTTCAATAGATCTTTTACTGGATATTCAGTTTTGAGAATTTAAAATGTTTTTGTTTCCATATTATATCCATCCTTCATATGACTATTATATGCTTTTGGCATTGTTTAATTTAATTTAATGATGAAAAATAGGAAAGAAAATTCCGCAGCCCGGAATCGAACCAGGAACCTTTGGCTAGGACCGCCAACGCGCTAACCAATTGCGCCACTAATTTAATTTAATGTAATGTTGCGAATAAGTAATAATCATATAAAAGTAATATATGTCTTATTTTAAAGAGAAATTATCTAGAAGGGAAAAGGAATATTATTATGAACTGAATTTTCTTATACAGTAATTGAATAATTGACTCATCAGCTAAAATGGAATTATGAATTTTTTCTAAATTTTTAAAGTTAATTTTTTATATAATTTTATTTCGTCTATTGACTACAAAAAAGATTTGAGAATGGATTTTATATTTTTAAAGATGTATCTTTTCATAATCTTTATAATGATTAGCATACCTTAATTATAGTAGCATAAGCTCAAAATGAATAATTAAATTAAATATATCCAAATAAAATTAATTAAATTGAATTAATCAGAATAATAATTAACTTACTGTTCAAATAAATGAATGACTAAATATTTTATCCTATTTTTGAACCCTTATTTTCTGTTTCAGTTAAGAACAATTGTTTTCTCCATTCTTTTACATCTTGTCGCTTCTGGCAAACATCATGATGGCGCAGTCAAACTGCGCGTCAAAATCAAAGGTCACGGATTAGAGAATCTTAAACCTAAACCTGAGTACGAGGAAGATTCTTACGATGATTATTCTTATGGATATGAGCAAGATCATTATAATCATTACGGAATGACGCAGCATCACAACCCTTATGGACATCATATGCCTCATCATGGCCATCATCATCATTATGGACACCATCATGCGCCACCCCACCATGGCCCTCCACAATATGGCTATCAACCAGCTTCTCCTTATGGTCATTCTCCACAGTATCCTCCGCCATATCCGCAACAACATGCGCCACAATATCCTCAGTATGCTCCACAATATCCAGGTCCTGATCCATATGCATCATCACTCCAACCGCAATACGCTGCTCCAGACCCTTATGCTCCTCCAGCATATCCGGCGGCATACCCAGGTCAAACACCAAGCTACGGATACCCTCAACCAAGCCCTTCTTATCCCCATCCATCTTATCCAACGCCCGTTCTCTTTCCAGGACATTCGCCGTTCGCTAGTCCTCAACCGATGCATTTCCCTTCACCAATGCCATCAGCTTCTGCTCCACATCCGGCAGCGGTAATGCCGATGCATCAACCCATGTATCAACCTCATGCAATGGCACAACCTGCGATTCAGCCTGTATCTCAACCATTAGCTCAACCAGTATATCCATCACAACCTGCAGTTCACCCTATAGCTCAACCGGTAGCACCAGCCGTAGCACAACCAGTATACCAATCACAACCCGCAGTTCAACCTGTATCTCAACCAGTATATCAACAGCCTTTGAAAACTTCCGACGCTTATGGAACAGGTACAGACGTTATGCCTATGGTTTTGGTGCCGCTTTATGCCATTCAAAATGCGGCATCAACGTATTCTTCGGCGTCTCATACTGCTCCTGTTGCCTCTATCGCACCGACAACTTACACGGTGACGCACCAGGTTCCTTCCGTTGTTCCGGCCAGTTCTTATACACCTCCTTCTCATCCACCTTACAATCCTGCAGTTGATTCTTATGGTGAGTAAGAAAAGAAACATCTATTTTATTTATTTTATTTATTTATTTTATTTTAAATTGTAAGCAAGGGAAAATAATACATAGGTCAAAGGGAAATAATGCATAGTCTTGACATTTCTTAGGAAAGTGGTCAAGAAAAGAGTTTTTTGTCTCTTGCCGATCATATAAATACAAAAAAAATCAATAAAATTAAGAACAGCATTAGAAAATTAATGAGATCTCATTTAATTTCTAGGAAGTGGGCTAACTTATGCAGCTACCGCTCACCGACCCGTGCACGAGTCGCAGTACGGTAAGCAAAATATTTCTTAATCATTAATACGAGGGAGAGTCAAAACGTAACCTTAATATGTCAATAAAAAGTCAGTGGCAATATTAAGCTACTTTTTGTTTCTGCCTCATATTTGCCCACAGCTGTTTTTAGTGCTATATTTTTTTTAATAAATAAAAAGGATCTTCGTAGCTTCCTATTCAAATCAAGAATATGAGCACGCGACGCAAATTGAATATTTCCTTTCTCTTTTTCATTAGCAATTCTAAAAAAAGTTCATTCAAATTCAAGGAAACAAAAATTAATAAATTTTTATGTTAAGCCAGTTAGCTTGACTTAATTGGTCGTAAACCTATCATTTGAAATGAAATTTGAGGTCTTCTTCGTTCGTTTGGAATGTAGCACCGTCATTTTGATAAGATCATAAAATGTGAATGTGCTGATGTCTTATTTTTCACTAAGGGCGTGTCTCCGGCTCCTGCATAAGATACGTAGTAAAACTTGAATTATATTCTCCTTTCGAAGAACATTCTGAGCTAAAAAGAAGAGTAACTTTAAAAAAAAAATAAGAAAAATTAAAAATAAAAAAATACTCCTTTTGGGTCAGTTCAATCTGGAACTGCAACTAATTGTCAGTATATTTAATTGGAGAAAAATTACTAAAATTTGCACATCAAATAACGGAAGAAATCGGCTACGGTTCAAGGGCATACCTTGCCTGGCCGTCAAAATAATGTTTCAAAATGGCATTGCATGTTTTTAATGGAAAATATTCGTGTTTTTTTACTTAGAAACCGAGGGTTCACTTTACATCTATAACAATAAATACCGATATATTCTTTTCTTAATTAAGACGTTAACCACTTTATAGATCGAAGATTCAATAGCACCTCGTAAACTGCATTGGTCAAAATAATTACAGGAGCAGATGGGAAATAACAATAAATTTGGAAATATTTTGCGGTCTTATAGTGGAATATCTAATCAAAACATGAAAACAAGTCGAGTATGAAATAGCCGAATTATGCAAAGCTAATGTCGATGGTGTTAAAATGCAAGAATCACATGAAATAAATATGACGGTTTTCCACTACTCCCTTCGCAACAGAATGAAGTCGCATTACTTTGGCTATCATGTCTACCGCCGCGTTACTTTGGCTATCATATCTTGAGGTCTATGGTTTTAATGAAGTCGCAACAGAATGATTTACCAGAATCAACGTAATAGAGAGCTAGTGTTTGGAGAAAGCCAGTCAGGTACGAAAAAAGAATAACGATTCTTTTTGCCTATCACTCTTGTTTTGTATAAAAAATTAACAGTTAATTCTAAATGTTAAGCAAATAAAAAGAACATATAACCACACGAACAAATTAGCGGCTAGTAGCAGAAGTCTTTGGAATAAGGCTAATTTAAGAGTAACAGTGAGTTGAAAGCCAAGCTTGTCGGCAATCTTTGTGAAAAGATACCAGGAACGGTGTATTTCACACGTATGTGGAAAAGTATAAAGTCTTCATCCACTGGACTCATAATCCATTAGTGAAATTAAAATCGTTTAATACTTACGTACAGAAACAAACATTGCATTTTACCCACTAGCCTATATTGAATTAAATTGCGAGAAACTCCTTGTTATATTCTTTTCAAGGAACAACGGAAATTCGCTTTATATTATTTACACAATTTAACTATAAAATAAGAATAAATAAAGACGTTTACAAGATAAATTGAAATTTTCAGGCGCACACACTTAAAGAGTTATTACAGGTTATTGCTGATATAACGATTACACATATGCATGGTGGTTATAATTAACTTTCCCTATTTAACCCATCTTAGGCAGGAAACTAAAATAATATGATACCAAACACGATAGGAATAATGTCCAGATTTTGGGCCACATGAACTGCATGGTTCACCTCTTCCATTAGTTTCATGCTACCTGAAAGACGGGAACGTTCGCACATGTGCAGATCTGAAGAGAAGTATGTCAAAAGAAATATCAGGCATATCCATGGAGATGCTTTGTGCAGCTGTGCAGCATACTATTCTACACTTTTAGACTGTTCTGAACACTGAAGGGCGCCGGTTTGAGCACAATTACTAGTCTGACGGACGCTACGTCCACAAAAACCAGGCATACTGTATGATATCGCAACGCATTAAAAATGTTTCACTGGAATTGCTTATTCATTATTTCTTTTGGTAATGTTCACTTTACGGTTTCTGTCGTGCGATCGCTCATTTTTCACATAGAAACGGTTAAGTATGATGAGATTAATTATAATCACCCTGTACATAGTATGTAATTTCCTTTTGAGCAAAACAAGACAAGTTTTTCTTAATGTCAGAGTTTTGCGTTAAATTTTAACATTTCAGATATGCAAGATCTTCGAAAAGATATCAGAAAGAGGGTCTATGTTGTGGTTTCTCAATATCTGGATGGGTTTAAAATATGTTTTATGCGTGAAAAGCATAAAGTAGATTAAAATACACTAGATGATCATAAAGTCCCTTTGCCCGGCAGATTATGTTTGATTCGGAATGTGTATCTGAAATTTTCTCGGTCTTAAGTTTACAGAAGTCTTCAAAATGTCCTCTTTCCACCTCTTTGTGCAGATGAATTCTTTCTCTCTTTCTGTCAGGTAAACGAATTTTATGATCACCCTGTGGAACTTACAAGCAACTTGTATAAAATTAAAATTTGTTAAAGTGTATTCGTTCTCTTGTTTCTCCCAAAATTCGCTTCTTTTTATTAATTTACGAATCATCATGAAAAACAATAATTTTTACCGGTATTCCGTTTAGAAAATAACCATATGCAGCTCGAGCGCCTACTTTTTTCTGGAACTCTTTTTTTTCACTTTCGGTGTAATCACAAGAGAATCTCGAGTAACACCATTACATTCTCACTGAAAGAAGGAAGAAGTAATACTTCGGGCGAGTACATGTGATTGCATTTGCATTCAATGAGTGGGCACAATTCCTCGTATGTAAATGAATATGTTGCTGCAGAACTTTTTTTTATTGTTTGTTTATCCAGGACTTTCGAAAAAAAAGCGCCACAAACTCCAGAGGCTAAAAAAAATTTTATGCAGATGCGAGGCATTATTTTATTTGGCCCTTTGACGTTAATCAGTCGGTTAAAACGAACTGGTTGCTAATATTGTTATAAGAAAAATTCAGAGCTCATAGATCAATTTTAAGCAATTGACGGGAACAGTTATTAATTATTTGAGAAATTCCATTAGCCTTCCTTACACAGATTTAAACTGAGTGGCCAGTTTATTAGGAACACACATGACTATGCAAATACGTTGGCATAGCAATTACTAGGTAACAGTTGATCACATGAGTACGAATATAAAGCGAGAACACACCTGTCAACTAACTGCAAGTGGTTTGACCGTCACCATGGGAAAAACAAAAGATCTGAGTGACTTCGAGCGCAGGATGATAATTGGTACCCGGCGAGATGGACTGAGTATTTCCGAAACCGCACGTCTTCTAGGCATTTCCCGAACAACCACTTCAAGGGTTTACCAGGACTGGTTAAACAACCAAAAAACAACCAGCCAGAGACAAGCCTGTGGTCGCAAAGGCCAAGGCGTGACCGTAGGATCGGAATGCTTGTTCGTGCGAATAGAAACGTTACGACTCGTCAACTATCCGTGGAGTACAACACTGGACCGCAGAGTAACATCTCTGAACGCACTACACCCGTACATTGGCAAGGATAGGCTACAGCAGCCGAAGGCAAATCCGGGTACCTTTGATGTCCACCGAAAACCGCAAAAATGTATCCAATATGCCCGTGATCACCAGCACTGGATCGTCGACGACTGGAAGAAGGTCTGCTGATCGCATGAATTCCGTTTCCTATTGCACCATGCAGATGGCTGACGCAGAATTTGGAAACAACAGCACGAAGCGATGGGCCCCTCCTGGTTTCCATTGTTCAGGCTGGTGGAGGCTCTATAATGGTCTGGGGAATGTTTTCCTGGCATACTCTTGGTCTGCTGATACCTGTAGAACAACTTCTTAATGGTTAGGGCTACCTGAACATTGTTGCGACCACGTTCATCACTTCATGGCTACTGTGTTCCCCCTATCGGAAGGATACTTCTAGCAGGACAATGCTCCGTGTCACAAGACTCGTATCATCATGGAATGGTTCCAGGAGTACGATAAAGAATTCAACTTGCTCCTCTGGCCACCACAGTTCCCGGATTTGAATCCAATCGCACATCTTTGGGATGAACCGGAACGGGTTATTCGAGGCATGGATCCACCGCCATCCAATAAGAATCAACTGGGAGCAGCTGTTGCATCCGCATGGACAAACATCACGGAACATTGCTTCCAGCGGCTAATTGAATCCATGCCAAGGCGAATTCGTGCTGTTATAGCTGCTAGGGGTGGCGCAACACAATATTAGGGGGTGGGGGATTCCTAATAAACTGGCCACTCAGTGTATTTTAAAAGTGAGGGTCTAAAATAAGGAGGAGAGTGAACAGCACACATCAAAATAAGCAAAAAGAAATCTTAATCAACATGGATTCATTTATGAAAATTTTATGTTATGAAACACTACTGATTTGTTTTTATACTATGTGTGCTTATTTCTTTCCAACATCGTAACGAAGATGTCTTTTAGCAAAATTAGGAATGCTTGAAAAGGATAACATTTGATGTTGTTTAAACCAATCCTCGTTCCATTTTAACCATGACTTTTAAAAATTTCTCTATAGTGATACAATTCATGAATCTCTCATTGGCCCTTGTATCTCACAAGAGTGAGAAATTCCTGACTGATCTTGATGTTAAAAAAAAAACTCCTTTCGATTTCAGATTGCAAACACAACGGTTTTTAATATGCTTAAACAAAGAGGCGTCTAGCATGTAGGAAATTGAACATCATGAGGTAGAGGGATTTAGGCATTTACGCTAACCTCTTTCTACTATAAAATGAATTAAAATGGAAACCATAAATCTACATAGAAACCTCTCTGCGTGAATTTGTGGTTCCATTTTTCTTCGTTTTATTGCTTTCGTGTCCACAGTTCTTTGGCATATTCTGTTTATGTTACTCTTTTACAATTTGAAAAACGCAGTAGGGGAATTAGGTAAACGGGCGATTTCCCCTATAACTTAAAGACAATCATAAGCATATCTTCTCCATAAAACACTTATAAGAAATTAATGATCAGACAGGAAAATAACTTAAAAAAACAAATTCAACTTACATTTTGCTGATTTTGTCTGTTTTTAATCAGAAAAAGAAAAGAAGGAAATTTTTTGAACTTATCTGCACCAAAACACTTTACCCATCTCCCACTTTCATAATTTCTTAGATTTCAAGAATTGTCCGGTGTTCTTCTATCAGGACAGTGTACTTTGCCCGTGGCCTTAAATCCAAACCTGTTCAAAACGACTGATGTGGTAAATGCAAATGAAAAAGCTACGTCTGGAAAAACGAGGTTGAAATTATCGAGTTTCATGGAAAAGTGTTAACAGAATATGGATGACTGTCTCGTTTAAATATACACAGTGACTCCATTAACTATTTTTATTAACAGAAAAGGGAAAACCGATCTGCTTAAAGTGGAATGTAGAATCTTTTTCGTTCCACTTTTTTTCCCGTTTTTTTCGTTCGAACAAATCATTAAATTTCGATTTGTTTCCAGTTACATTACTGAAGTTGTTAGTAAACCGGTTCGGTTCATTGTTACATTACTAAAATAATGTTGAACAAACTCCATGAATTCAATTTATAATAAGAGACAGCAGCAAACAATTCTGGAATTTAATTATAATTTTTAAAAATAACTATTTACCATGGTTCTTGTTTTGACCCAAGGAAATAGTAAAAAATTATTCAATATTTATTATAAGGGGAAAATTGCCTAAACCTCTTAAAAAAACTTTGAATCTTGATACAGAAGATTAAAAATGTAAATGGAACACATTTCATAACATTTACATCTAAATTACCTGAAAAAATTTTGAGATAATTAAATCAGTAAATATCAATAAATTAATTTGACTTTTTCCATCATTGAAAAACAAACACGCAATTAGTCGACTAGTGCTGGTTTTGTTCGAAAAAAAAGCGGTTCTCTTCTTCTGCTTTGGAATATTTGGTATCTGAGTAGAGTAATTTAAAACTTCAACATGAAGTAAAAATTAATAAGCTTTCGTTTTATTCTTTAGCTATTCACAAAAATTCGCATGAATCCTAATAAAAACTGCATTTCTTAAAAGGGTTAGAAAATATATAAATTTTATAAATTTTTCTCTAACAGCATACTATTGTTGCTGAAATGTTATATACATGTACAGTCGGGTGTAAAAAGGTTTTTACCTGCTCCGTAGGGGCTGAGCTTACCGGATGTTGATCGATTGCAAAATCAAGTACTTGTACTGAAGTCAATGTAGATTAAAATGAACCTGTCCCTTCTGAATGAAAATAGGGTAGCAGGTATATGCTTGGGATGTGCTCGTCGCGTGCTGCCTCCTGGCAATAATAAGCGATAGCGGCTAACAGCAGTATCGTTCAAGTCTCTGCCTGCTGCCTCGAATAGCAGAGTTCGAATCCGATATGGATAGACATTTTATTTTTTTGTTCATTATCACGTTTTTGATTCCGTTTAAGTTTTAAACAGTGTATGTAAAGAACACCATAAACAGCTTAATATTTTTTTCATCCAAGTGTGCAATTTGATCTCTATTTGAGGGTTTAAAAAACTTTTCATGTTAATTGTCATGTCATGCTTTATTCTATATTTTAGTTTTTAATAAAATATATACTAATTTGTGACATGTGATGTCAGTGTTTAATTTTATTATTTTTTTTTGGTTGCCATTATTTTTCATAATTTTTTTTAGTAAGTAATCTAAAGTTTTTTTATATTTTACAATGAATATGTTTTTTTTGTTGCCGTGTTTTTAATAATAATATACATTTTTTTTAACGATCTTTTAAATTTGATCGGCAACAATAAGTTTCCTTTTTGGGTTAGCATTGTTGGGTGAGAGGGAATTCCCAGAATCTCAGTGATGCTGGCTGAATAGGAATGTTAATTGTTACGTTTAAAGTTTTTTTTAATTGGAATAAAAAAAAAAAGATTTAGTAAAAAAAGAAAGAGAGAGAAATAACCTCTGCCATGATGAAAAGAAGGTGACTTCCAAGGGAGTAGTAAACAACATGGCAGTTAGGCTTTGTTTTTAGTTAGCTTAACGTTTACTAATGTTTTTAATGTTCTCTCCCCTCATCTAAACAAAAGTCAAGCTCAGTAATATTTTTCCCGAAAAGAAGTAAACAGTATAAAGACTACTGGAACCAGACTTTTGTTGTCAAGAGCAACATGGATCGGTTAAAGAACGTTAACGATGTTTAGGCCGATGTTCAACAGTAGCCAAGATCCATCTTCCCCTACGTGTGTTGTAGTGAAGCGGCAATAACCAACTACGAGTGGGGCGTTCGGAAGAGAAGATTGGTGAGTGTCGTAATAGTTAATGCTTGACGGGAC
>JAHWFO010030344.1:2806372-2817692 GCA_023313115.1 Rhysida immarginata
CCTTGACACGTCACAAATTCATACCACCGTTACTTTTACAAAAATCCTTTTGTTCAAGTCATTTAATATTCTCTACTATTAAAATATACAGGATGTTTTTGAATTGAGTACAGATTTTTTGGGAGATGATAGAAGAGGTCCTTAGAAGTATTTTTTGTCATATGAACATGGGGTCCCCGTAGCTCCGTTTACTTACAATACTGCATTGAACAATCTAATGACACCGGGACGCAGTGTGCGTTGGTAGGCCTAGATTATTTTATTTTTAACAATTAACACAAGCAATCTACTGTAATAACTTTTAAAGTAATTGTTTGCAAAGAAATTTCAAGGTGCACGTGCTTGTTTGTTGAAAAGTCTTAGGACAAACTTCGTCAAGGAGATTCCATGGTATCCAACCCCTTTGTAAAATACGATTAGTCCATATGTAAATGAACTAATCGCATTCTGGGAAAGCAGTAGGTAAAGATTTGTTTTAAAAAGCTCACTTGATGTACTTTTTACATGTGTAAAGTTAAACAAACAGTAGGAATCGTTTTACATGGAATGATTATGCAGACATGCATCTGTGTCTCGGTGCTGCTGGTACCATGGATGGTGCAAGGGCGTTTGCATGCTTAACGTTATCCCAACAGAATTCTTCCCAATTGTTAATTGTTAAAAATAAAATAATCTAGGCCTACCAACGCATACTGCGTCCCGGTGTCATTTGATTGTTCAATGCAGTATTGTAAGTAAACGGAGCTGCGGGGACCCCATGTTCATATGACAAAAAATACTACTAAGGACCTCTTCTATCATCTCCCAAAAAATCTGTACTCAATTCAAAAACACCCTGTATAATCCTATGTATTAAAACGCAAAGCATTTTTTATAAGAGCAAAATTTGCGCTTCTGCGCATGCGCACCTGAAGCCAACAAAGAAAGTTACGACATCTATCAGAAGCCAGGGATTGTTGTAATGAGACAATATTCATTCATTGTTTTGAATTAAATAAACTGAATATTTGCAGAAAGAAAATCCTGCCTTGATCATTTTATGACGTTTCCTTGTGACTACTGAAAAACTCTGAAAATGTTATGTTCAATGTTATATCGTTAGAAAGAGCTTTAAAAACTGATCATTTTATCCGCTGACACTTTATGTCTCAGTTTAATACTTTCAGAGAAATTTAGTTTAAAGCTATTTTGATTTTATATATTAACTCATTTCTTATTCTTTGTGCATAATGAGATATTTAAGCTCTGATTATTCTATTTTTTTTGTCCATAATGATTATTCTATTTGTTGCTGTGACAATTTTTTATTTTATTATTTTTTAATTAAAGAGATGGGGATTAATAATAAAAAGGGTTGTTCTCCGTCAAATTTTGACGGGATCCATCTAGTCATAGAATAAATTTTAAAAAATTTTCGGTTGGTTTTGGCATAATTGTCACTTGATTACTTTATATACACACGCACAAAATGAGAACTTGTAACCTTTCGAGGAGTCAAAAGAAAATAGCTCCCACTTACACCTGCAAACCACTTCCGCATCACACCATAACGAGCGCTGCATCAGCTTATCTCTTGATCACGCATATAATTATATCGATACCGTGCACCATTTATGTTACATTATTAAACAAATAGATTAGTTTATTATTAATAAAACAAACATTCTCATCAGAACAGCCAAAATAATCTTTTTGTCAACATAGTTGAGCACGTGACGTAAAACTTGCCTACCCCCGATGCTAAGCAAAAACTTAATGGAATCGTTCCATAGTAAGCGTGTTCGACTAGACACCTGGAAAAAGCAATTTCATTGGATTGAAGTATTGTAAGGAAGCCGAACAATTTTGACCTAGGTAAAAACCTTTTTGCACTCGACTGTACATAGTAGACAATAGTGCACTCTGAAATAATCTGGCGCTCCTAAGGGACCATCCATAAATTACGCACACGAATTTCATGATATTTGGACCCCTCCCCCGTCCTTGTCACAGATGGTCACATTTTGTGTGACCCCCTCCCCTGGTGTGACGTCACATATTTTGCAATTTTAAATTTAGAAATTATTAAATTAAAATTGCACTTACAAAATTATTTATATATTTCTATTTAAACTCTTTTTTCATGAAATCAACAATAAATCAAACATTTTAGAAAATTTACAAAACATAACAAATCAAATGCACGAACCAAAGGCTTTAATCATCTTGTTTCCATGGACTTTGAACCCATTCCTTTATATTATTTATGACTGGTATAACAGTTTATTCGTTCTCGATTTGGATAATGTTAGGAGCATTCGATGTGTCAACATCTTCTTCATCCAAACATATAGCATCAATTCGTTTATAAAAGAACTTCCCTGGCACATCCCAAAGGCGGTCGACGCGCTCACCTAAACGTAAAGCGAGCGAGAACTCGTGCGGCCACCACGTGCTAAAAAGAATACAAACAAATTAAACCTTATAATACGAGGATGAATCGAAAAGTAAGTTACAGACAGCACCATCTGAGATCGAAGAGCGCCGACATCATTCGCCATTTTTAAGGATTTTGCCTGTTTGTCTATAATTGCCACGTGTTCACGCGTTTACTGCGTATGCAAGAGTATTGTTGTCATGGCGCAGCAACTGGTTGTACACTCCAAGTTGGAGGTTCGCGAAACAATCCCTTTTTTGTGGGCGAAAGGCTTAAATTGCACTGAAATCCTTAAGAAAATTTGCAGTGTCTACGAGGATAATGTGATTTCTCGTCCTGCAATTGTGAAGTGGTGCCAGAAATTCGAAAATGGGCGTTCAGATTTGACGGACGAATATCACGCAGGAAGACCATCCACGTCCAACACTCCCGAGCACGCGTTAATGAGATGATTCTGGAGAATCGATGAAACAGAATTAAAGAAATCCCAGAACGCTTAGCTTGTTCTTATGGGTGTGTGCTGACATGGTTGAGAAACGCTGGAGCGGGTTTTTACTGCAGCGGCATGGAAAAGTTAATTTGACGTTCAGGCAAGTGTTTACAATTGTTAGGTGATTATATAGAAAATGAAATAAATGGTGCACGTTTTCTCAGAATGTTTGTATGGGATTTTAACTTACATATGTTTATACTGTTTCAGAATGTAACTTACTTTCTGATTCACCCTCGTATTATTATATTATATAGAGTTGGTAATATTTTAAAGTTTTTCGTTAGAGTTGAAATTTAGAGTTTTAATACTTAAATTTGTACATGTGATATCACGAAGCTTATGACTCGTCCCCCCCCCCTCCTTTGTCACACGATGTCACACTTTGTTGACCCCCTCTCTCCCCCTTAATGTGTGACGTAATTTATGGATGGCCCCTAAGGGACGAGGCCAAACTCACGATTAATAAAATAAAATAAAATAAAATAAAATAAAATAAAATAAAATAATAAAGTAAAATCGAGTAATTGAAGATAAATTTTATTTAAAACGGATGTTTCAAATTAGCATGATATAAAATAATTTAAACATTCTATTTAAACTTAAGCCTGTAGAAATTGAAAATACAGGGTGAATTTTAATTAACCTACAACGTTTAACTTAAATAACTTCTATGTTTCTATTCTATCTTTGGTGTCATATAAAAGATTTAGTTTACAAGAAGAAGCCGACAGACCTTATTAGCCTCAAAAGGTCCATAACTGACGCATTTGCAAGGGGCTCGTCCATGTATTACGTCATCATCAGTTCGGGGGGGGGGGGTGAAGATGCTGACGATTGATGATGAGGGGGAAGGGGTATTGATTTCACTGACGTCAGCACCAACGAAACGGGTCCGACGATATTTATAAATGATGAAACAAATTTAATCAACAATTAATTATTTGAATGACGCATTCAAGCTTTGAATTTCAAAGCGGACAAAAAGTATAAACTTCTTTTTTATTTTAATTTTATCTTCTTTCTGCTTTTCCTTTGTCAATCACATATCTAAGAAAAGCGAGGCCTACGAGATAATAAAGCCTGGAAGCGGAAAAGTCAGCTGACCATCGGGGTGCTAGCAACAATCCAACCTTCATTGTCCCCATCTTGGGTGTTAACAATTAGTGTTTTTCCAATTTTTCATTGTCTCCAATTGTTTGTTGGAAACAATGAAGATTGGATTGTTGCTAGCACTCCGATGGTCAGATGACTTTTCCGCTTCTAGACCTTGTTATCTCGTTGGTCTCGTAAGAAAAGCATGTGACTTGGCTCTCATAGTTTTTGTGCAATATGATTGACTGTTATTGTCGCCATGCTACAATCATCCCCAGTAGGTTTCTTCCCAACCATGTGTCTGTTGTGATGAATAAAGGAAGTTTAACTGCAGCTCTTCCAGAAGATGGAAAGTAAGCGGGAAAGTTTTTGCCACTGTTTCAAAATCTTCCGTTTGGGCATAAACTGCAAGAGGAATCCGAATTTGAATTTTGTCAGCTATCTTGACCATCGAATCAAGGGACGGTACAGAAAAGAATTTGCAAGACAGTATTATGAATCTGTTAAATCATACTGTTAATTAAGAGTGTGATTCTAAGTCAGATTGAAATGCAAGACGTTCCATTACAGAAATGTGACTTGTATCATGCCTCATTGAAAAGGGCAGCAGATCACAAAAAAATTTGCAAAGATGGGTACCACAGATAAGAGCCTGCTGAAGAGACCGATTAGAATTGCAGCACAAAGGCAAAGTGGGCTAATGATCATCTTTAACGATGAACTAAATCAAGAATATTTTGAATGGGTGAACAATTGTGAAGTTGATGTGGGTGTAATAACTGTTTCATGAAATTATAACATGCATTTATATGTCTTACTTTTAATACATTCATTTTAATTTTCCGATGTACCAATTCCAGTGGGTAAAAAGTCATCGTATTTCTATTGTAAATAATACAGATGAGTGGCGTGAACAAGAATGGAATGAAATGTAACTGTTTTCAGTTTTTTAAAAAAAAATATTTGAATACACGTTTATTTTATTCTTTTCTTTTTTTTAAGTGTGGGGGGGGTTAACTTACAGATAATGATGTCATCATCAGTCGGAGGGGGAGGTGAAATGATGATAATTGATGATGTTGGGGGGGGGGGAGGTAAAAATGCTGAAATATTGATGACGTAATACATGAACGAGCCTAAGCATTAAAAAAGAAACTCTTGAATGTGTAACTGACAAACTTGTGACTACGTTGCACTATTGTATCACCTCTGAAGGTTATCACTTTTAAATTCCTTTTCCACGTTCTCTTCAATAAAAAATTGTAACGAGTTATTTAAGTTAAACGTTGTAAGTTAATTCAAAATCACCCTGTATATAATCAGATGTATTTTTCAAAGGCATATTTTGCAGACAGACTTTCAAAAGCAAACACAATTTTACGGAAACAGCAAGCGGGACTAAATAACATTAAAAGCATATAATTAACTAACACAGTAAGTCCTATATTTATTGAACAATATTTTAAGATAACGTGAAAAAATTAAACTGCAATACTTATAAATTTAAAACGAGGTACAAGTAAAGTGCGCCATTTTTGTGCGGGTTAAAACATGCTGAAAGAAAATCAGCATTTATATTTTTACATTAAAACCAAATTTATAACATAAAGAAACATCTTCAATGTTTGGATTATCTGCAAGTGAACTGTCCTGTAGTAGCACTTGCTGAACAACATATGTTATTTAATATTTTAATCGCACACAGTGAATTTAAATAATTATGGATGACACACATGAATTATTTTACTTTACTTCATAAAATTATTCAAATGTCTGGAAAACAATGTTAGCTCCAGCACTCTTCTATGCATCTTTCTAATATGCATCGACTGGAAATGAAATTACTGTAAATCATTTAAAAAATGTACTTTTTGTATCCTATATACAGGGTGTTTCAAAATTACACCACCAAACTTGGCAAAACGTTAGAGGGGATCAATGTGAACATCTTTTGTTAATAACGTTTTTATTTTAAAATGACTGCAGTCAGCTACAATACAAAGATTCCACTGTTTCATCCTGCTTATTCGGAGTCCCATTAGCAAAAAGACAGTATTGCTTAATGTTTTGAATAACATTAATTTACCCACCACAGAATAATGGCTCATTCCTTTAAATCCATACAGTAGTATGAAATTAGACACATGGTTAGTACAGAAAGCAATTTTAAAGTTTAGTCAATTGGAACCATTGCAAGCACAGCATGCAGACGTACTCAAATGAAGAATTGGCTGACATGCATTTCGTGTATGAAGCAGCCAATGGGAATGGGAGAGCTGCAATTAGCTGTACCAGGAAAGATACCCCACCAGACGTGTGCCTCATTATCAGACATTCGCGAATCTGCATCGGCGACTTCGTGAAACAGGATCTTTCTACAGGAACATGGGCAACGCAGGACGACCACGTAACAGGAACGTAGCGCAACAGGACGAGATTCGGCAACAATTTGCTGATAACCCAACAACAAGTGTACGTGCAGTAGCGCACAATCTGGGTGTGAACCACACTTATGTTTGGAGAGTTGTGCACGAGAATTTGCTGTATCCATTCCACCGGCAAAAGGTCCAATTATTGAAGATAACTGACTACCCTCTTCGTGAAGCATTTGCAACGTGGTATTTAGTATAAAATCACACGGACCCTACATTCACATCACGTGTATTATTCACAGATTAAGCCATGTTTACACGAGAGGGAATGTTTAATTCACACAATGCACACCTGTCGGCCCATGAGAATCCACACGCACGTGTTCTCCGTGCATATCAACAACGCTACAGTATTAACGTTTGGTGTGGAATTGTGCATGAACAATTGATTGGCCCATACATGATGCCCACTTCCTTAACTGGGCATACGTACAACATGTTTCTTCAGCATGTATTACCAGAACTCTTGGAAGACATACCACTGAGAGTTCGCCGAGACATGTGGCACCAGCATGATGGGGCACCACCCCATTTCTCCCGGGAAGTACGTGATTACCTTGATGCAAAATTTCCAAACAAATGGATCGGTCGTGGAGGTCCGATTAACTGGCCACCCAGATCACCTGACCTCACATGTCTGGACTACTTCCGCTGGGGACATATGAAAAGTGTGGTGTATGAAACTCCTGTTGAGTCACAGGAAGATCTTGTGGCGCGTGTGGTGGCTGATGCAGCGATGGTAAACGAGATGCCTGGAGTGTTTCAGCGCATCAACCGTTCCATGTTACGACGATGTGAGACTTGCATTGAAACAGGTCGACATTTCGAGCACATTATGTAGTAATAAGACATTACTGACTTGTCTAATTAATGTTCTTTGTAATAATGTAAATAAACGTGTTAAAGGTTAACAGTGTTTCCGTTCATGTTAATTAATTGAATCCACGTACTGCAGTTGACTGCAGAATCATTTTAGAATAAAACGTTATTAACAAAAGATGTTCAAATTGATCCCCTCTAACGTTTTGTCAAGTTTGATGGTGTAATTTTGAAACACCCTGTATATCTCAACACTTCAGTTATTATGGTTATAACCAAATGTATAGTTCAATTTATTAAGATGCTAAATTTTGTATTTATCATTTCCTGTTTTTTTGAATTTCTTAACTTCCCTTTTTGAGTGTACAACCAAACAATAACAATGAGCAACGTATTAGATCCACCAACAATAAGCTACAATATCTTCATTTCTATATATTTATCATTAGTACTCATAATTATTTTAATTTTTAGAATTTTAATTCACTACACAAAAGTCTAACAACATTGATTTTAAATCCACATATACAGAATATCCTACAGAACGCCACAAGTCTTAAACAAATGTGCTATAGTTAGGAAATTCCTACAGTAGACATTAATACTTCCACTGACATTTAAATTTATTAAATTTCCCCCCTCCTCTTATTAAAATACACCACACACTTTCACACATTTTAAAAAATGTACTTTTTATGTCTTTAATCTACATAGGCGACGTGAAAATTTACGCCTCCACACACCATTTGTGTTTTTGGCACGCACTTTTTTCAAAAAACATACAAATGGAGTTTGGATCATCATAGGCGTAGCCAAGAGAGGGATCAAATATTTTATTGTCATAATTTTTGTTATTTTTTATATTTTCATAAGAAAAGAACAATAAAAGTATTTTTATTTGAATAAAATATAAATAAGCCCACTGAATACTTAGTTTAGCTCATCACATGGTATATGTATAAGAAAACATTGGGTGCATTTAAAAAGTAGAGTGTCAGAATTTTTATAAAACTTCATTTTTCCAATTGTGATTTTACTTCCTAAAAATTCTGGCTTTAAAAATTATAATAAAATTGATCACTTATGTAAAATTGATCCTTTTGTAAAAATTATTTTTGTTGAAATATAAATGAAGCTGTTATATGAAAGACCGACAATAAAAACTTTGTTACCATTAATATAAAAAAATCCTAAATAAGCCCTGAAATATGCAATTTTAATAACATATTGAAGGGATTTTAATAACCCCTTCAATATCTCTTCAACAATACTCATTTTGGAAACTTTCTCTTTTGTATTAATTTATGTGCTACATACCCAAAATTTCATCATAATCCCTTTGTGCAAGTATGCAGGCCTAATGTTTCCTTGCCAGGATGGGTGCTTCATATTATAAGAGCAATATCACATTACTGTTTAGGAAAACGATGAATTTTATAAATATCTAAAATTTAAACAATCCAAGATTATAAAGCACAAGCACATAAACAACACATTAATTAATCATATCTTCATAAGTTGGAGGCAATACTTAAAAACACTTCAATTCCAAAAATTTAATTAATCAAAGCCTTCAACACTTAAGCCATCTCAATATTATCGCACTCTTTTGGAGTCATACACAAACTTGAAAGGGTTTGAGTGAATAAAAACTTCTTAGAAAACATAGGAAACACCATGCGCACACACACACGCACGTACACACCCTGCGATCGAAAGGTTCACCCTTTGTCATTCTGCAGAAAACAATATCTTTCACAAAGAGACTCGACTCAGTCACTCAAGAGAATTCCTTTACTCTGAACAGCACAGGTCACCATTGAATAAAGCAATACGCATAGCTTAAACAAAATACGCACCTTTAAATCGTAACAGCTTGCAGAATACACTACAATATGCCATTAACAATTATTAAGCTTCAGTCATGTCTCGGAAAGAAGTCCCATAGTAGAAATTTTTGTGATTGCAACCAGAAAATCGACCAGAAAAGCGTCGAACTTTTAATTGAGTGAAGGGCTCTTCAGAGAAAATGAATGAAACATGACTACCATACACACCAAAACGAATGAAACAAAACGATAAGGGGTTTTCTCTAAATTATTATTTTTGAACTGCACACCAGTATCAACTTCTCCTTACGCTGATATGAAGGCATATTAACTTCATATTGGCTTCATAGCAGCGTAAGAAATTGATACTGGCTTCCAGTTCAAAAATAAAAATCAGGAAAAAGCCCCTTATCGTTTTGATTATTTTTGAGAGCTAACTGAAATTTAACTCATTCTATCGGCGATATCTTTCTGAATTTTCATGATATTTGCTTGGGCTTTTTAATAAAGTAGCTCTCTACATTTGGCTAATAAATTATGCAAAAGACATTTTGGTAACGCTTGGGCATGCGCAGTTAAACATTATTTAGTAAAAATGCTCATATTTCATCAAATATTTGATATATTTACATTCTGATTGCAGGGTGTTGTCTCTACTGTAGTTTGTCAAGTTTCCTGAAAATGGCATTTCATTGGGTTGAAAACCCCTGCATTTTATAAACAAAATAAATTACGATAAAATTTCGATCTTTTAAAAGAAACCTTTATATCTCCATGAATATACGAGGATGGATCCAAAAAGAGGATACAACGGTAATAATAAATTATATATTAACAATAGAGAGAAAATACAAAAGGGAATTAAGAGGCATACTTGCCGATCACTTTTCCACATAATCACTAAATCTATTTTGGCATTTATCTGAATGCAGAACCAATTTGTTTAACCCAGCTTGGTAGAAATCACGTCCCTGCCCATTGAGCCAGTTCGCGGCTGCTGTTTTCACATCACTTTTTGAAGAGAACCTTCTTCCAGATAACTGTTCCTTCAATTTCGGAAAAGGAAATAGTCACTGGGTGCCAAATCTGGGCTATAGGGGGGGGGCGCCTCCAGAATTCCAACTTGAATTTTTGCAGCAATTCTTGAGTTTCACGAGCACTATGGGGCCTGGCATTGTCATGCCAGAGAATGACATCATCACTCAACATGCCAGGGCGCTTGCGTCGGATGGCTTCAGGTAACCTTGTCAAAGTAGCACAATAACAATCAGTAACGATATGGTAACTCCAAGCGAGACCACTTTTCTAAACGTCTTGCCATTTCAATCGGTCTGACGCCTCTGCGAACTAACACTACCTACCCGCACAACCGCTGTAAGACAAGTAGCGCCATCTTTCTCTACTCTGGGGAAAAACTATTCTCTCCACAATAATTACTTTTCATATGCTGCTGATTATAACTTTTTTTTTTTTGTTCCATCCTCGTACATCTCATACAAATGAACACAGACAAGTAAAGAAAGCTTCATAATTTATATGCTACAGCCACAATACATATCAAGCATTATTTTTTACAAGGTGATCCCAAATATCATTTTTTGTTCAATTTGTTGCTGGTCCCCTATTTGCCTTCGGGACACAACCTTCGCTGAAATACAGGGTGATTCAAATCGTGTGTAAAACAATTTAAGGGGGTATTATAGAGGTCAACGTAAACACGAACATGGGTCCGAATTTGAACGATAACTGAGATATGAACAGAAATAAAAATGCCGCCACCAAGATCAACAAGTTAATAACTCAGGTTCTGTAAAGCCTAGATTAATGAAATTTGGAGGAATAACAAGGTACGTAATACTGTGTAAATCGTTAAAATTTGATCAAATTCCAGCAAGAAGTTTCCGAGTTACTCATTCAACATCATAACTCGTGTTCACTTGTGAGCACTTGTTACAATTTTGACTGCGTAACTCGGAAACTCCTCGTTCGAATTCGATCAAATTTTGACGGTATACACAGTCTCACGTACCCTGTTATTCCTCCACATTTCATTAATCTAGGCTTTACAGAACCTGATCATATCAATAGAAGAATCGTTATTAATTGTTGATCTTGGTGGCGGCATTTTTATTTATGTTCATATCTTAGTTATCGTTTAAATTCGGACCCATATTCATAGGACCTCTGTAATTGTGTGTAAAACAATTTTTAAGTTTACCTTGACCTCTATAATACCCCC